>VZRS01014274.1:1101-56923 GCA_013398055.1 Ifrita kowaldi
TGGTGTGAGGAGCCTCTCTGGGAATGTTCTGTGGTTTTGGTGTGAGGAGCCCCTCTGGGAACATTCTCCTGTGTTTTTGGTGTGAGGAGCCCCTCTGGGAATGTTCTCCTGTGTTTTTGGTGTGAGGAGCCCCGGCCTGGCCACCTGCATGGGGAATGGTTGGGAAGGAGAGGTGTGGAAAGCAGGGGATTGAGAAATCCATTGCCTCACCCAGTAGCTCTGTTTTTAACTCAAATCCCATCCTCAGTTCTGGCTCTGCTGAATAAACCCCCGGCCAATGTAAACAACAAACAGTGAGAAGGGCCCTTCCTCTTTGAGGAGCCATTTGGGAAGGTGTCTCCTGTATCCCATCCATCCATCCATCCATCCATCCATCCATCCATCCATCCATCCATCCATCCATCCATCCAGGGACACCTCAGCTGGCCCATCTGGCAGCACCTCATCCACAAAAAGCCCAGGAGAGGGCCTGGGATGGTGTCCTGGGCACTCACAGCACGCTGGGGTGGGTTTAGTTTCTCTCACTGCTGTTCTACCTCATTTTCTGGTTGCATTTTCAGCTGGGGGAAGAAGAATCCCTGCTAAAAAGGGGTGTTGAAAACAGCCACTGAGGTGATGAAGGCACTGGAGCAACTCTCCTGTGAGGGAACTGGGAGAGCTGGGACTGATCACGCTGGGGAAGGGTCAATCCCTGCAGGGAGGGTGCAAAGAAATGGGAGCAGGCTCTTTGAGGGGTGTCCAGTGATGGACCAGAGGCACGAAATGGAACACGGGGGGTTCTACTTGAGCATCCTGCACGTGGTGAAAAGGGAGGGTGGTGCTCACCTGGTGTAGAGGGAGGCTGGCAGGAGCTGAGGGGCACGGGGAGCTCAGTCTCACCTCAGATCTCACCTCCCAGCACTGTTGAATGTCCATGAAGAGGTTGGGTCATCACAGAGGTGATGAAGCTTCTTCTGCGTTCAGGGGGCTTGGAAGGTAAAAACAGCCAACAGAACCTCCCAGAGCAGCTCTGGATGTGGAAGAGCAAAAGCTCTTCCATGGTTAGAGCGTGTGGAACAAATAGAGACACTTGGAGCCATCATTTTCCAGCCTGGATGCAGTGGTGGGACAGATCTGGGTTTCAGTGAGCAGCAGTGGGTGGAGAGCAGGGAATTATCACAGGACTGCTGGTTCCACCCTAGGGCGGGGTGAAGGTGAAAAGTCCCCTCAGCCCAGCTCCCCGGGGTGGCCGGGAGGACAAGGAGCAGCAAGTGAACTTCCTGAAGAGAAGAAAAAACTCGAACAAAAAAGAGCCAGGCCTGTGCCTTCCCTGCAGGTGGGGCAGAGGAGAGAGAAGCAGAGGAGAGGGAAGATGCGGCAGAGTCAGGAGGAGCTGCTCAGCCTGGCTGGGCTGTGGGGGTCCTGCTCCGGGTGTGTGTCCGTGTGTCCAGAGCTCTGTGTGTCCCCACGTGTCCCCTGCATGGAGCCCGGCCCTCCTTTGGCACCCCCAGCCACTTGCACTCGTTTATTTTCCAGTTTCAGTCTCCTCTCGGGGTTCCCGGCAGGGCTGACCCGGCTCAGCCCCAGCTCACACCGAGGCAGAGGAAGCCCTGCACTCGCTGCAGGGAGGTTTTGCACTTGTGAAACACCAGGACAGAGCTCTGAGTGCTGTTTTCCCTGATTGTTAATCCCTCTTTTCTTTTCTTTTTTTTTTCCTGCACCCAAACCACTTCTGCATGCATCAAGGCAGGGAGAGGCACAGCACAGACTACCAGAGAGAGAGATTAAACTCTGCTCCGAGTCTAATCACAGAATAATCTCTACTGTGGTTGAAAAGCAATAATGGCTAATTTTTTTTTTTACTAAATACACTTGCACAGGCAGATGTCACCCAGGGCTTGTGCTCTCCAGTGGCCGGAGGGGTGGCAGCCTGTGCCGAGGCTCCGGGGAGCAGCTGAAGGTGCAGAGAGCTTGGGGTGGGGGAGGCAATAGAAAAAGCACACTGTGATTTTATTTGGGTCAACGAGTGAGTGTATTTCAGCCATTCCTTCCCTTTCAATAAGATGTTTGTATAATAGAGAACCAGTTCAGCTCCTGGAACTAAGCCCGTCCTTTGCTGTTTGTCAGTAAAATAGTTTTTTGCATGTTTTTTGCATCTGAGTGGTTTTTCCAACCCTTTGAAGCCAGTGATTGCCCCTGGGGCACCACGGGGCAGCAGCTCCCCGGTTTGGGGCAGGGGGGGTGACAGGAGGAGGTGCCAACAAGGCTGGGGAGGTGTGGGGAGAGCTGTCCTGAGCCCTGGGTCAGGGCTGTGTGATCCCCCCGGGTTCTGGGACATCACAGGGCACTGTCCCAGATTTTCACCTGCCTGGCTCCTGCTCGCTGGGATAACAGGGGAGCTCTAAGATCCACAACTGATTTAAAAAGAAGATAAAATATTTCGCCGAAATTAAAAAAAAAATATTACATTTAAATATTAATATTAAAAATATTTCACTAAAATTCACTTAAATTCTGGGTGCAAGCTGCCTCCAGAGAGGAGCCTAGGCTTCTCCTGCCCGTTGCCTGCAAGGGCAGGAAAGGCAGGAAAAGGGCAGGAATCTCAGGCCTTCGGCACGGAGAAGGAAAAGTGGGATCATTTCCCATTCCAGCAGTACTGGAATCTGCCACCATGAACCTGTTCTTCAGCACCCCTCATTCTGCTCCTTGCTGGCACAGGGCCACCCCCACAGAGCAGCTCTGACCCTGCCTGGGGCTCCCACCCTGCACAAAGGGAGGGAGTTCCACGAGTCTGGGCACAGCTGGGCACAGCTGGGCACAGCTGGGCACAGCTGGGCACGGCCCAGGCTCGCTGCAGACGAAGCAGAGCAGACAACAAACCCCAGCAGCCGAGACAAGGGCTGATGAAAGGTTCTGAGTGGTTCTTCTCCACCCAAAACACGAGCACAGGCTGGCAGGGAAGCGTGTCCCGGGGAGATTCCCACCTTGGCAGTGCCAGGGCAGCGGGTGGTGCCCACACCCCTGCGCTGCCACAGCGGGAATCTCCTCCCAGCCTTTCCCATTCCAAAGCAAACCCTTCAATGGATGGCAGCTGGGAGTAGCCAGAGCTGGCCAGGCTGTAAATCTGTCCCCCAGCTGCAGGGCTGAGGCACCGGGACCACGTTTCCAGAGGCAGGGCCAGGATGGGAGTGATGGATTGCCCACGAATCCATCTGCTCTGGGATTTGCTCTCCAATCCAAAATACCATTTTAATAAAGTGCTGCTGGCTCATAGCTCAGTGTCAGGAGAGGAGATAACCTCAGCCTGGGGTTGTCTGGCCCTGCCTGGGGTGGTGAAGAGCTGGGTGCCACCTCCACAGGGCCAGCATTCCTTGCCCCTCTCCCTGGACACATCCCTGCCTTTAAACCTTGGATGGGGCAGGAATTAAGGAGGACAGGCAGCCTTTCTTCCCCTTCTTGTCACCTTCCACAGGGGCAGCAGCAGCGACAGCAACAGCCCGAGGTGTCCAGTGGGCAGCAGGGCATGGAAGCACCTCGCTGGTGGGCAGGAGAGGGCTCAGGGAGAGGGGCAAGGAATGGCTTGGGAAGGAACGGATCAGGAGAGTTGGGAGCAGCTGTCCAGCAGCCCAGGGCACAAGGTGTGAAGGAAGGAAGTGTGTGGGAGTGGATGGAGAACTGTGTTCCCTGTGGAGATAAAAAGTGTCACCCAGGACAAAGGGGTGCACAGGGCTGTGCCTTTCCTTCCACGCACTGGCAAGGGATGAAACTGGGCTGGAAGACTGAATCCAAGGAAAACAATTTGCCCACAGCACCTCTGCCCCTCTGTACCTGCCTCACCTGGCAGATGGAGCACCCCCAGTCTCCTCAGTCCTCCTCAAACAGGCTCAACCTCTGCTTTTTCCTGCTCCACCTCCTCAGGTTTCCCAGCCTGGGTGCCAGCTCCCCCTCTGCTTCCCAGCTGGGATGTGAGGCATCCATGGCTCAGCAGGAGCTGGGTAAAGGCTGGATCCACGCTCCTGGGCACAGCCAGCCCTGCTCCTGCTGCCAAGGGCACGGGTGGGGGTGGATCCCAGAGCTGGCACTAACAGGGATCTCTCCAAAGGGGACAGGGGGGATGTGCCTGCTCTGCCCAGAGCCACCGACAGCTCTGGGAAGGAGGGTGAGAACTCCCTGGGGATTTCAGCCCCACGGATGCTGCACAACCTTCCAGGGGCTGTGCAGGGACATTGGGAAGGGAGGGAAGGAGCGGGTGAGCCCTCAAGTGCTGCACTCGTGGGATTCCAACAGCACCAGGCCTGCACAGGAGCTCTGCCCAGCTGCTTCTGTGAGGATTTTTGAGGGTTCACACACACAGGACCAATCCAGTGCCCTGCAGATCTGCCAGTCCCCCCCAAAGCTGCCCTCAATCCCTGCTGCTCCCAGAGCACAAACTCCCCCCACTTCCATCAGGGACCGGATTCCATCTGCAGCAGGAATCTCAGCAAAGAGCTGAGGCAGCAGCTGCTGTGCCTCTCCCAGCTCCAGAGCAGCATTCCAGCCCCTGGGAGCAGCAGGACAAGGCAGAGCACCTTTCCCCTCCCCCTGCTCCTCCTGTGCTCCCCGGAGATGCCTGGGGAAGGAGGGGGGAGGAATGGGAGGTGCGTGGCACAATTAGGGATTGGAACCACACGAGCAGAGCTGCTCCCTCACATCGTTCCTTAGCAAGGGGCTCTGCTCAGCTCCCATCAGAAATAATCCCAGTAAAATCTTAATTGGGAAAGGGAGAGCCTGGAATAGCTAATCCTGAGCAGTGGACTCAAGGACAACTACACCTAGGCTGAAGGGGAAGGGAAAGAAGTGGGATTTGAGTCGATTTGAGTCATTGTGAACATCAAATGTGTGGTTTGGTTGTACAGAGATCCCCCCCAGCCCACAGCAATGCACCTGGCACCAGGGGAGTGTCAGAGGGCCACACAAGTGGGAACCTCACCACAGGAGCAGCTTCCAAAGTGCCTCTTCACATTCTGCCAGGGGAAAATATCAGGGAATTATTGTGGGAGATGATGGCAGCCCAAGCAGGGAAGGTTTGGAGCCTCAGGAATTATTCCCTGGTGCCCCACAAGGCTCTGTCTGAGGACAGGGTTCTGCTCCTGAGCTCACCAGCTCCTGCCAGGGAACATCTCGGAGCTCAGGCAGCCCTGGGATGGACAAAGTGGGGCTGGTGTCAGCTCCTGTGTGAGGAGAGCAGCTCAGCAAGGTACTCAAGGGCACAGATTTAGGTCAGGCCAATGTGCTTGTGCTGTGTGGCTACAGAAGAGGCCTCAGAGCAGAGCACAGAGTTCAAATCCAGTTCAAACACAGAAAAAAAAAAAATCAGGAGATTTTCCAACCTGTCTCTCACATGCACAGAAGAAGAACAAATGTCATCTCGTCAAGACAGGCTCATGTTCAGGGCTTGACAATGGCACATTTTCTCAGCTGTTCCAGAAATGCAGCAGAAAACTCATGTTGCAAGAGCAGCTTGATGGCAGCAGTGGGAGCAAACAAGCCTCACTCATCTCTCTGTTCAGACCATGCTGGATCTGTGTGCCCCAAACTCACCTCTTCAAGGAGAAAAGTGGTTTGCTTGGGGGAAAAATATGTGGGGCTGCTCTCAGACTACCTATGTTTACTCCAAGTCAATCCCCCCCAATCTTTTTTCTAAGAAAAACCTACTCTGAGCCTCTGAAGGGCAACTCAAGTGATGCCATCCAGAGACGTGAGCAAGGGCAGGGCAGGATCTGGGGAAAAAAAGGGTGAGAAATGCCTCTGCTGGAGCACAAACCCTACAAATTTAAATGTATGGGAGCGTCAGGCTTGGACGAGCCCTGGGTTCCCACAGGCCCTTGCTGTGGGACACTGCAGAAATGGCTCACAAGGATTTGGGGTTTGTGCCTCTCCAGCAGGACAGGCCACAGAGACCAACACAGCCAGTGGTGTTTCAGCAAGGGGTCCTTTAATTCCGTTGCTTCTGCCTTATTTAAACCATTTTGTTTTTCTGGTGCAGCTTAAAAACCACGAGAGCCGAGGCAGCCTGAGGCAGCAGCCCCTCCCTGGCACCAAGGGCCACGCTGCTCTCCACCTCTGATCCCACCAAACCTTTGCCCAGAAGACCCTGCCAGCTTTCTCCCGGGCCCTTATCCTCACACAAAGCCTGCAGGCTTCTCACACCGGTGTCCCTTTGGGGAAAGGCAGCAGGGGGTTCCTGTCAGTCCCTTTGTTTGCTTCAGCACCTTCTGTTTTCAGCCACTCCATCTTCTGCCGGTGCTGCTGCACCGCGTCGGCCACGCGCGCGTCGATCATGGCCTCGGTGAGCACCCCGTCCTCCGAGGCGTAGGCTGCTGCCTGTGGGGACAAGGGCACGTCAGACAGCTCAGGGATGGCAATTCCCAGGATCAGGGGAGGTTTCAGACTGCTCCCTCTCTGTTGTTCTCCTCTCCATGCGTGATTTCCCCCACAACACCCGGCCTTGTTCTATCCAAGTGGTGCCCAGAGCAATCGCCAACCTCTGGATTTCCTGGGAACCAAACCCCTTGTTTTCAGAAGAAAAGGCCCCACACTTGGCTCATTTAAATTTTCCTCTCCTGCTCTAAAAGAGCTGCACATGTGAAGCCAATAAGGTGAACAGAGGTGGGTGCAGGGTGGTGATGGAATGACTCCATCCAAGGCAACAGAAAATTGTTCAAACACCTGCAGAGCAGAACGAACGTCAGTGCTGGGGGGACTATGGGCAACGTGGTGGCCCTAAAATGATGTTTAACCCACACTGATCCTGCTCTCCTCATGCATTCCCTTAGGAATCTCCCCTACATCACTTCTGTCCTGTGTCAGCTCCCACCCTGCACTCAAATGCCCACAGGACCTTCCCTTTCCTCCCCCCTCCATTCGCACCCCAACTCCCATCTCTCCAGCTCTGCTTGGCAAACACTCGATCCTGGAGCTGTGAGAGGCAGCACAAACGTGACCCCAGCTCCTTGGAGAGAGGGAGAGAGGGCTGGGAACTCCTGCCATCCTCATCAGGCAGCCCACAGGGGGAAGAGGCCGGTGAGGCAGGCAGCAGAGGGGCTGTCCCTTGTGCAGGGACACGCGGGACAGCTGGCACCGCAGCCCGGCCCTCGTGCAGATGCCAGCACAGCCGGTCCCTCCGAGGCAGGGAAGGATGCTTGTGCTGTCAGCTGCACCCATCTCCAAGGTAACAGAGCAGCCCCCAAGCTGCAGATTTCTAAATCTGGTTCCTCCCTCTGCAAGCGCTCCCGAGAGCGGCTCCGCGTTCCCGGTGCGGATGGGGAACGAGGCAGCTTGGGATGAGGGCTGGGACCCCCCTGCAGCTCCCCACAGCCACCCTGCCTGTCCCAGACAGCCCCAAACTTCTGCCCACACCCACAGAGCCATCACATCCTGGGCTGGCCTGTGCCAACCCTTCTGTCTCCTGTCCCAGTGAGGAACGTTAACTTGGGATTTCATGACAGGCTGCAGTGAGATTCTGAGGCTCCATCAATTATTGATGGTGCAAAACATCAGTTATAGCAAGAAACGAGTCTGACAGCAAAAGCACCACAGAAACAAACTCAGGTGTGACCCTTTTACACCCTCACTGCCCAGGGATGTCCGTGGGGCAGAAGCCAAAGGCCAGGCTGAGCTGTTGCACTGCCACCACCACAGTGCTGTGGGTTACAGCTACCTGTTAGAGCAGTGCTGCCTCACTGCAGGAGGAATCATTATTTCCAGAGATGAGCAAAAGGTTACCCAGGCTGGTTTCCAGGCTCTTCTAACCTACTTTCCAGCCCCTTTTTTTGGGGGAGCTGGTTGGATCACAAAAGGTCTCAGTGCACAACCCCCAGAGCTGGCAGGTGCTGGTTTTTCCTGCAAGCAGCACCAAACCCTTTCCCTGTGCAAACCCGTTGCAATCCTTCCTCCAGGCAGCACTGCTAAGCCAGGCTGATGCTCCTACTTAAAACCAGGAGTAAACACTGGCCTCAGGGAGGGAGTGCAGCAAGGAGCAGGGCTGTAAACAGAGAATTCTCTGTGCACAAAGGCACTTGTGCTGCTCTCAGTGCCCGAGCAGGATCCTCAGCACCGAGGCTGCCACTTCCACGAGCACCAGGAGAGAGGCACTGCTTCCACAACCTGCCAAATATTCACACAGCACCTCTCCCCACCCCTCCTGTCCTCTCTGCAAGAGGGGCACAGTGGGAAGGTTTTGTTCAGACCTGACTCACTCCCTTCACATTTTTATTGCAGGACTCTCGTGGGGGTGTTTTAAAACGGACAAAGTGCTTTCCTGGGATGCATTTTTGTGCTTCCAGTGCTCAGAGAGGATGGATGCCTTGGCTCCCCTCCTCCCTGCCCCTGCACAGCCCATCCAGCCCAGGGTGGAACCTCCTGCAAAGCTGTGCAGTTCACGCTCTGTTGATTTTCTCAATGACTTTCTATTTTTAGAAAGCCTTAGGCCCTCGCTGTCAAGAAAGCAAATGGGAGAAGCAGCTGCCCCTTCTGGGAGTAGCTTGCACACACACAAAAATGGTACCAAGCTTCATTTATATTCATACCTCTGCCTCCTGCATGGACAGATTTTAACCCATTTTCTCCAGTGCAGCAATTCCTGTTTTATCCCTCAAGCCCAATTATGAAATAAAGTGTTTGGTGGGGATGTAGAAGCACGGAGCAGATGACAAGTCCAGCCCAGATGACCTCATGTTTCATTCCAGCCAAGACTCGTGGTTTGTTTTAACCTGGCCAGACTCATCTGTATCCTTTGAATCCCATTTATATCCCATTTATAATGAAAATAGCCTGATGAAAAAAAAAACCTCACCCCCCAAAAAAACACAACAGCTATTTTTAAAATATAAACAAGGTTC
This sequence comes from Ifrita kowaldi, assembly GCA_013398055.1. Classification (NCBI taxonomy): domain Eukaryota; kingdom Metazoa; phylum Chordata; class Aves; order Passeriformes; family Cinclosomatidae; genus Ifrita; species Ifrita kowaldi. The sequence goes on from VZRS01014274.1 coordinate 9,960, forward strand.
AGGGAGCAAAAAAAAAAGGCATTTATGTCAGTGGCATAAAAGGCAAGGAAGTGACAGGAAGCTCACACTGGGACATAAAACTCCTGGGAATTCTCCTGAAGTGCTGCCAAAACAATTTTCCAAGATTACAGCTTGGAATAGTGAAAGGTTGCTTTTTGCTTTTGACATTTTATCTAAAGCACATCAGCAGGCTTGAATACAGTGCTGGGAACTCTGCACACGACCGTAAACAGAGCTGAAGGGAATTTTTAAGGTGAAAATGCATCTAGTCCATGCTAGAGCCATAAAGGGGCAGTGGAAAAGCACAAGGACAAAAGGGAATGCTCAGGCTCCTGCAGAAGAGATTAAAATGGATTTCTAGCACGCACACCATTAGCTGTGCCAGACAGCAATATTTTTCCCAGTGCTAGAGGTTACACTCTTTGCTTTTCTGCACCTTATTTTTTTTTTCTGTTGGTAAATTCAGGACAGACTGAGCCAGACTGAGACAGCAGAGGGCTGGAACTCCATGTAAATGACAGCCAATCCATCCCAAACCCAGCTTATGGTGGAACTGAGCCTGTGAAAGCTGCAGCTATTGCTCAGTTTAACTGAGATGGGTTTTAAAGGCATTTTTGGCAGAAGAATCCCAAAGCATCCTCGTGGGAACTGACTGCAAGGACAGAGGGGCCACTGCTGCTGTCCCAGGATACTCCTGGGAAGAGCTGAGGGGTTGTGATGCTTTCACCTCCTAAAGCTTCAGAATTTGCCCTTTCCCCAAACCACGTCTGGGATCCAGTTCTGGGAAGGGAAGGTGATCCCAGGAGAGCCAAGCAGAGCTGCTGAGGATCCCAGAGGCTCCAAACTCCATCAGGCAAAGCCACCTTCCTGTGTGCACTCAGAAAGGGGCTGCTCCCATCAGCACAGGGTGGGATTTTGGGGTTTGACCCCTGCAGGGCCCAGAGCTGGACTTGGATGATCCTTGTGGGTTTTTCCCAACTCAGGGTGTTCTGTAATCAGATTATTTCCCACCTTTGGCAGGAGCACCTCGAATCAAAAGGTAATTAAAAGGCCAAAAATGACCTATTGATACAAGATATAACAAATACAGAGTGTCTGTGGTACAAAAGCTGCTGCATCCAGCTCAGGAAAGCCTGGTAAGGATTTTTTGGAGTCAGTTCCTGGCTCCTCCAGCCCCTACCTACCCTGAGCACTGTAGCTATGCAGTTAACTTGTCTTGCCAAGCTATTTTTAACTCTGCTCAGCTCCCTGACCCAGTTCAGAGCAGAGCCATTCACAGGGGTGCACCAGCACCCACGGGAAGGAGAGCAGGAAGGCAGGAATTGGAGGCAGGAAAACACTGCCAGAAAGGCTTGGTAACTGCAGCCTCAAAGCTTCCCTGACAGCCCAGAGCACTGGAGCAGCTACAAAGGCACCTACAACGAGCCCCCAGTGCTAACCCAGGGCCTGAAACACCAACAGCTCTGGCAGGCAGCTCCCAGGGCAATCCTTATTCCATCCTGGATGCCCTCATGTCCACATGTCCACTCCCTGGGCTGGACACTGACCCTTGACACATCCCACTGCCCTTCCTGACCAACAAGAAATGAGGTCCCCTTGATTTTAACTTTGATTTTGCCACAGATGAAGTTTCTCACGACACCAAACCAACTCAGATATTTCTGCCCAGCCTCTCCTGCACGTTTGGTTTTTTTTTTTTTTAAGCCCTTAGAGTGTTCCATGAGAGCAGAGAGGAGCACAACTTCCTGCTGCAGTTTTACATCAAACCCCTGTTAATAGTGCTGGCACCACGAGGCACATTTTAAAAAGCTGTTAGGGAATTAGTCACCCCCAGCCATCCCTGCCTTCACCAGCACTTAAAGGATAAATGATAAAAGCTGAGGTCATTCCTGGGGAGTAATGACAAACTTGCTGATAAGGGGTGATAAAAAAGCAAAGGATCATTTATCACAACTTTTTATTACAGGAAATAGTTGGCAGCAAAGCCTTTCACATACGTGGGGCAGATGACAGCACACACTTTTGAAATATGATTCAATATCACAAAAATTATACAGGGAGATTAACCAGCTGTGTGCTACCAAAGAATAAAATAAGAGCTAGCAGCACTCAAATTGGACCTCAGCTCATGACTACTGCAATTAAAATGAATTTACATTAGAAAAGGTAAATATTTCTGTCCCTTAAAAGGTGGAAAACCAGTAGGAGGAGAAATGAAATGCACGAACTTCGTAAGATATTTGTGAGCTGCTACACTAAATTAAAAATTTAAGCCCTAAACAAAAAGCCACTTTGTTTGTACAATCCCTGAAAGGAGGCTGACATGAGGTTACATGACACACAGACTGGAGCACATTCCTTCACTTGATATTTCTAGGTTAGTTTATGGAAATACACAATCCAGTAAGAAACTGGCAGCTGTGACAAAACAAGGTGAAAACCTGATTTTAAGAAAAAACCCACTAAAGCTTGCTTAGCATGTGAATAATTGCACTCCAGTGTCTGCATTTCTCATTTTCATGTATGGAAGAAATACCTATTTTTTTTTCAGCTCTGTTTTCAGTTAGTTTTGTCTCTTTAATAGCTCAAGTTGCATTAAAAATGTGTTTAGAACAAAGGAGGGAAGGAGGATGGTTTAGTGCCCTAATGAGGGCAACAACACCAGGCATCTCTTCTGCTGAGCTGCTTGAGCTGGACCATGAGTGTGGCCAGCATGGACTACCCAAATTCACTCCAAACTCATCTGCTTTACTTCAATTCCATAAGGGATTTCCCATTAGGGATTACCAGAACTATTTATGGGATGAGGAATTATGCTGATACTCCAACACCCACCCCAGCGCCAGCAGCATTCTGGTACCACCCTATGGACAAACAAAACTTCCACAGGGAGAGATGATTTGAGACTTTAAAATCAAACCCTCAAACGTTCCAGGAAGGGAAAAGGAAGGAAGGAGAAAAGCTCCACTCACCTGCCATGCCACAGCAAGCTGGGAGATCTCCCGGCCGGACATGCCCTCGGTCAGCCTGGCAATCTCCGAGCACTTCTTGCCATAATCAAACTGGGCCAGCTTCAACCTCCTGGAAGGCAGAACAACCTTTTGGTGGACATGTAGCCACAGCCCAGAGTTCCTACAGTTTCCTGCTTGCATCACTGCCCCCTGAATTTTAAGGGCACGACAAAGCACGGCACAAAAATCTGGGATGGCATCGCATCGGGACGACGAGAGGCGTCTCTCCAACTCTTTGTGCTGCTTGTTTAGAGTGGGTTTATAGACAGAAAGCACAGGAAAAGGGGATGAGGAAAAGCAACAGGAGAAAGAGAATTCTCCAAGGTGGGGGAGTTGTGAGGGGTACTCACTGTTTGCCCTCCGTGGCTGGCTTCAGGACGTGCCGGTCAAAATACATCCTGACGAGCCGCTCGCGCTCCTCCAGCTGGGGCAGGTCGAAGTTCACCATCTCATCTATCCTGTCGTTGATGGCCCAGTCAAACTGCTCAGGCTGGTTGCTTGCTAAAACAAGCATAAACCTGGAAAAAAAAGTAAAGGAAAGACTGACAAATCCATAAAAATAAAAATCAATGAACTAAGTCTGAACACCGGGAGCTGCCGTGGTTGGGATCAAAGATGTTTCATCACCTGAAAAAAAAACCTGGATTCCTTAGGAACAGCTTTAACAGCATCTCAAGCACCACACTAAAATGTGTGTTTTAGGCAATTTAGAAGAGCCTGATGTGTGCAGACCAAGCTCTGCTCCACATTACAGATGTGCTGCTCCAGGTCCTGCTGCATTTTGAAGCTGGAAACCCTTTTTTTTTTTCCAATTGCTTTGTAATGATGCTTCTTCCCCGTGCCAATACTTTAATGCTTTAATTGATGTTAGCAGTTTAATAGTGCCTAATAATTTGAAATGGGCTTTTAAGCACAGCTATTGGAATATTGATGTTCTTTGCTGTCTGGTTGAATCATTGGCTACAAGGGGCCGTGTTCTCTGCTGTCATTTCTGAAGATAACTCGGCCAAGACAAGACTGTGGCTTTTCTCCCAACAAGGACTTGCAGAAACACAAGCCTGGATGAAGGATTGACATGCAGCCTGACATTGAGCCAGCCTACAAAGGTGATTTTGGGAAGTTTAAGGCAGCAATTCCCAATCCTGGTGACAATTCCCTGCTGAAGGAAGAGCTCTCCTCAGGGTCTCACCAAAGCAGCCCCATTTACATGTCCCATTACACCGATTCCAGGGAGCTCCCACTCATGGATGCAGGACTCCTCCTTGCCCAGAGCAGCAATAAGGCTGCTCAGAAGTGAAAAGCAGTGCATGAATCACCAGGGCATGTTCAGTGTCCTCGAATGGCTCACGGTTGAAATCAGGGCTGAATTCAACGGGAGAGCTCATTCCAAATGAGAGCTCAGCTGTTCTGAGGGGAGGCAGAGCATTCCCAGCACCCAAAAAACACCCCCAGAGCTCTGCTAAGGCAATTTAACATCAGGGGAAAGAAAGAACCATCCCCTGCCTGTCCCTGGTTTGCAGTTCAAATATTTAGTGTGTTTATTCTTGCAAATATCATTTAGTAATAATAATTATACTCAACACAGCTTTATAGAGCAACTCCAGGTATCATTTCAGGAGATTTGCTGTCCTCCCAAAGGGAAAACCGAGGTTCTTGCAGGCTCAACACCTTGCTTTCTAGCAACTTATTTATTTCAGAAAAACACCTCTTCCCAGGCACCTCTGTGACAGAGAAGCTACACACAAGCAATTATCAGTTAGAGCTGCACTGGCTCTGACAAGTTCAGGAGACCCCAAGGACAGAAAATGTCCTGGAACAGCGACCTTCCAGGATATTTATTTCAGTGTCAGGAGGTTACCATGAAAAGTCTTTCATTTCAACCTCACTAAGGGGAGTTCATGACTAAAAACCTCCCCTTCCCACATAAAGCCAGAGACAACTCTTTTCTTGTTGGCTCAATTGTGAAAGGAGAAGTTTTAACAACTAAGTAAAGTTCACACCAAAAAATCAAATATTATTAGAGAAAGGTGGAGGAAAGGTCACCTCTCTATTATGACAGCCAGGAAATGGCTTTGGCTGAACTGAGCAGTGCTGTGCAGGGAGCTCCCAGGCACGGGACAAAGTGAGCAGGGCTGGGGGGACAGTGACATTCCCACACAAACCTCTGTCACCTCAGCCCTGCCTTTGTGTGCAGGAGGGAACAGCTCTGGGATCCCACATGGATGGAAAGAAATGGAGTCAGATGGAGAGAAATGGAGTCAGATGGAAACTCATCTGCCTCAAAGTTCCTGCCCACACAAGCACAGGATGGGAAGAGGTCACTGGAGAGCAACAGCAGCTCCAACAAGCACCACTGAAGTGTTTTTCCAGGGAACACGAAGCACCCAGCCAGGATGAACTCAGAGTTCTCTTCTGTGGCAGTGATTTCCTGGGCCTGATGCTCCTTGTATAAACAGTAACTTACCAAGAAAGAAAACATAAACATCAAGACACTCAAGATGTCCAAATACCACCCCAGTTTCAGGAAAAAAAAATTTTCCAACTGTTCTGATTTCCAAGTGCCAGGAAAAGTTGAAGGAGGCCCAAGCTACATTCAGCACATAAACTGAAATTGGGATATTCTCTGCAGATTTTTTTTCAAGCCCTCAGTAGCACAGATCATTTCCAACTTCCATTTCTACACCAGAGACCCCTAAAGACTTTCCCCAACCCAGGGAAATATCAGCTGCTGAAACTGGATACTCACTTGTTGCTGTGCTGCCCTGTTCTGTGCAGAAATGCATTTAAAGTTGCTCTGAGGTCTTCACTGATTTTCTCCTGCAAAGATGAAATCCAAAGGAGGATCAGCTGCTGGGGACTGCAGACAGGTCACAGCCTGAAGCAGCATTATGGACAAAGAGAATTCTGTTATTGTCAAGCACTTGCATTCCAGCAGAGCCCAAAGCACTGTAATGCCTTGGGGAAAAAAAAAATCAATTTATATACCCAGGCAAAATGTTAGGAATTAAACTTCCAGGAGAGTGATTACAGATTTATCCATGCTCACCCAGTGATTTGCTTGGTTTCAAACCCAAGGCTCTGGCCACTGGCCCAGGTGGCTTTCCCTGCTGAACACTATTCCAGCTGGGAAGTCCAGTGTGATACTTACAGGAGAACAAGCCACAGCAAAGGATTCACTCACACACTCAAAGTACCCTTCTGGAGAGCTCTTTAAACACACCCCTGGGGCTCAAGCAGCAGGTCCACACTGAATGTACAATGTGGTGACTGACTTTGGAAACACAAATTATTTGTGCAGGGAAGATGTTGCTGTAGCTTTGTTAACATAGCAAAAAGCAGTTTTGTAATGAAAACCTTCAAAGATAAATATCTGTGGGGACAATCTCCAAACCCTGCAGGGTTACCAGCACAAACAACCTTCAATATATGGCTCCTTCCTTCCTTCTTTCCTGCTGCAAACCCCCAACAAGACTGTGCCACCCATCTTGTGCAGGGAGGAATTCTCAGGATGCTCAGTCCATCCCACAAAACGCTGATTCCTTGTCTCTGCACCAGCGAATCAGGTGAGCACTGAGGCACCTGCCAGCTTCCATCCCTTGCCCATTGAAGCCAGAAAATCAGAGTGCAGGAGCTGCTGGCTGGCACTGCAGCAGGAGCAGGAGCAGACACACACCAAGCACTTACTGTTGCCCTTTTCCTCAGGAACGCGTCCGCTTCGTCCACGAACAGCAGGAGGCTGCAAAAGGAAAGCACTACACAGTAACAGGACACAGGTAAGTGAGGCTCAGCTGGCTCCAGGATCCTCCTGCCCCACTGCCAGGCACCCACAGCTGGCAACACCCAGGGGATTGCACAAATTCATTTCCTCAGGCAGCATTTCTCAGCTAAGCTGCAGCAACCTGCCCGTGGCGTGCACCTGGCTCAGCCCAGCAGCTCAGAAATGGATTCATTCCAGACACCTCAGGCCATAAATCTGCCCCCAGGCCTCTGGAGTTCTGTTTCCTGCTGTTCAGAAGCAGATTGAAGCAAGACTAAGGCACGTGACCTTAAACTCCTCCGGATTTTTAAATCTGGATGGGAGTTTCCATAGGCACGGTTTGGAGTTTGGGGCTGGCAGGGCTGCATGGTACTGCCAAGCTGCAGTAGGTATTTGAAATTTAGACCTGCTGAAGTCTGAGAGTGCTATTTTAGCATTCCATCCTCTTCAGACAGATGTGTGCAAGGGCACAATACAGAAATCCTGGTGGCAATGACACCTCCCTGCCATTTTTCTTCCTCATGCCACCCTGAAAAGCCCAAACCAGACTCCTCTCCTCAGCCTGCTTTGTTATTTGGTGAGGTTTTTCTTTTCCAAACCACAGCAGCACGAATGTAATGGTTTTACTACCTGTGGAGAAGTGAATTAATAAAGTCCATGAATTATTCACCAAAATAAATTCACTTCTAACCCAAGGGCAGTGCTCTTCCCAAGAGACTGAGCCTGTAAAGATGTTTATCAATAACAAAAGCAGGTTGCTCATAAAGCTGTCACAGCTTGTATTACCTCCTTGCCTAGCTTCAAACCCAGCTTTCTTCCAGGGGATTTCAGGCCTATCAACATCTTCCATTCAGCCCCAGCTTCTCTTAAATGTTCTCAGCAGAGAAGTGTCTGCTACCACAATTTCAGCTAATAAAGGCAACACTAACAGCTGACACTGGTGGATATTCAGAATTAAATCTGCTTAAATACTTCAGTGCTGCAGGAGGTGAGAATATTGGCTATGGACACATGTAAGCTTTGATCAGGAAGTGTATGAAGCTGAAATGCACAGCAATTTTTATCAGGGCAGAGAAATTCAGGCCCAGGCAGTGCTGTCAAAGAATTCCTTAATGGAAGCATCCAGCTGAGTATCCTCACATCTCTTCCAAGTTCTGACTTAAATTCTAAGCTCACTTAAATTCTAACACCTTCCCTTCTATAGCTCAGGGTAGGAGAAGCCTAAAAAATTTGAATCCTTAGGACATTTATCTGCTTTTTTTTTCTTTGTAAGGGGAAACAGAAACATTGAGGTGATGAATGAAGCAAGGATTAAAACAGACACTGCAAGAGAATGTCCACCTCCAGCAATCAGAGAACACATAAATCACATTTACAGATTTACAGATCTGAGATCAAACCAGCACAAAACCCAAAGTGACACCCCCTGAAAGTTCAATATTGAATTTTAACATCCTGGCTGGACAAACAACTCCTCAGCTACCTCTGCACTGCAAAAATCCATTTATATTGGAATGAGTAAATTAACTACATCTTCCTACAAAATCAGGGAGCCAAGATTCAGCCTCCACATGAGGCTTCTCTGCAGATAAAAATTTGCTTTTAAAGGTGACTAAAAAAGCCCAGCAGTTTGTGATTTTTCCACCTGATGTCAATGCCTTTAGCATCTGTCTCCTCCTTGTCCTCTTTTATTTCTTATAATTCACTCCTTCTGCCTGAGACTCAAAAGCAAGCAAGAAGCTGGATCTCAATACTATCAGTGTTTAAAATCTGAGCAGTTGCAGCAGGGAACATAATATCAGAGTGTGAACACCTGATTTGTGCTAAATCTTCTAATTACTGTCAGAACATTAATCACCCTGAAGGAAACTTGGCCCAGCTTTCAAGTGGGCAGGAACTCTCCTCCTGCTTGGTGAGATCAGACACTCAAGTTATGACTGATCTGGAAAAGCTGGGTGGAAAAAGGGTTTGAGAGAACAGAAAAGCAAAGGTTTCCAGCTTTTTAAATATTACTAATTAACAAGGATTCACCCATTCTAGGAAAACTTCAGGAAGCAAAAACTGTGTTTGCTCAGTGTTACCTCACTCAATAACAGCGACTGGGAGGCTGAACTACATTGGTGTGGTGAGGTTTTTTTTTGATAAAGAACCCAAATTGAGGAGCCAGGGAAGCTCAACTTACCCTCTCCTACTGGTGTTGGCCCAGTCAAAGAGTTTGTGCATGGCTGTGACCCCTTCCCTGCCCATGGGGGCCACGTCCCCTCCTGTCATGATGGCATAATCCATGCCCGAGTGCACAGCTAATTTCTGGAAGGGAACAAAAACCAGCAAATGAAACACTTTTTTCCACTTGCAAGCCCATGGAAGATGAAGAGGGAATTAAAGCAGTTTAGTCCTGTCAGTGTGGTTATTTGCAGAGGGGAGGTATTGTCTTCTTTATCTTCTTTGGACACTTAGTGGCAATTTTAACTTGTGTATTGTTTATTTTTCCCATTTCTGACCATCTCTACTGGCTTTAGAAATCCAAACTAGGTGGCTTTAGAAATCCAATAGGTGCCATAGAAATCTTCAGGTGCCATACTCTCAGAAAACTACTGGGATAGGGGTTTAATGTACTGATAGAGGGGAAAACATTTCAACTTGCATCACCATGTCAAATCTGCCACAGTTAAAAAGTTTATGAAACCTCAGGTCTTGTGGACAAGCACCAGAGAACAAGGAAAAAAAAATCAAATTCTGACTCAAATCCATGTAAAAACCATCCTGGCAGTGCCTCTGCACATGGAGCCATCCCTGTCTCTGCTCTGGGACTGTGAGCAGCAGGAAAGACCAATTTAAATGAGGGCACAAAAGCAACAGAGGTGGATATGAAGTGGCTGCTGCTGTGATTCCCAGCAATCCCAGCTGCCAAGGGCCTTTTCCAGGTGGAAAGGCTCTTCTGCCTGCACTCAGCAATCCAAGAGGCTGCACTAACTCAGAGCTGAAGCAGGCAGGCTGCCCTTTCCTCCCTCCCCGACAGAGGCACAGGAACACAATGTTTATGCAACACTCCAGCAGCAGATTTCAGACCAGGGAGGCTTCTCAGGCCCTGGAATTCTCAGAACACTTTGCAGGTTGGAAGAATCTTGGCAGGGTTTTTTTTACCTTGGCAAAGAGAGTTTTCCCAGTGCCAGGGGGACCGTACATCAGAATATTCCTGTACAAGCTTTTGTTCTTTTTTGTGTTCCTTGTTGCTATGGCAATGTCTCTCACACGTGCTTCCAGCTGGGGCTGCAAGAAAAGAGTTAAATTTGAGGAGCAGAAAGTACCAAAAGAGCTGCACCTACCAGGTTCCCAGATCAGTACCTGCAGGAAGGAGGCAGCACTCCAGGCTCAAGCTTTTAACTCTTTAACTTCAGCTGCTCATGACTCCACACCAGGGTCATTTCCTGTCCTATGTGAGGATTTACTCGATTTTCTGTCCACTTGGCTACAATTCTTTCGTAAGAAAAAGCAGCAGTGTAGGAAGCAGTGCAGTGACTACTCTAGGAACAGATAAGACCTCAATATTCACTTCCTAACGGATGCCCTGGCAGGGATATGTCAAAACACAAGCAACTCTTGGCAGTGCTAATTCCTTCTCAAGTCATAAACTCGTATTTCTATTACTACTGCATTTGGGGATACTGGGAGAGAGCTATTCCTGCAGGAGCATTTTCTCTCAGCAGCTTCGAGCAGCTCTTAAATTTGCCTGGTATCCAGCAATCAAATTCAAATACACAGAAGCAGCACTAATTAGCAAGTTAAGAACCAATCTCAAGGTGGGTGAATGCACGCAAGACTTGGATTTTTTGGCCTAGAAGCAGGTCTAGGTTCAGTAATCTTTAAATCAAATGGCACAAGTGGAGTTCTGAATCTTAACATGCTGACTACAGAGAGAAACTGCACCAGAGCAAGGACTGAATTAAGACTTCCAACTGCTTTTCACAGAGGAAAAAAGGTGAACAGGCTGCTTAATGCATGTCACACTGAACACAGGAGCTTATTTATGGCCTCAGTGTCCCAAGGGTGCTATGTCTCCAAAACTGCTGGAATTACAGCTTTAGAAGTGAGTTTAAGGAACCAGCAGCTCTGATTTAGATTCTAAAGTCATCCTTCACAGCCCAAGACAGGAAAACAGAGTACTCACACTGAGAACAACTCCTTCAAGGGCATCCTGAGCCTTGCTGGTGAGACGTTTACCAACCTTGAGAGGACAAATTCAGTTACTCACAGGTAGAAAACAACCACATTTTGACAACTCCCTTGGACTAAAACATCTTGCAGAACACCAATGAGCTCAGCCCACCTTACGCCACCTCTAATCTTCTGTTTATTCAGACCCACCGAGAGTCCCAGCCTGAGTTCTGCACCCTCGTGGCTGAGAGTAACACAAAAACAAAGCTGAATTTTACCTTGATTGGGTGTTTCAGAGCCTCCAGCACAGTGATCCGGGAGGTTTCCCTCACCAGGGAGGGTTTGCCCAGACGTGCCTCTAGGTAGCGCCCTGCTACTGCCGTGGCGTTTTTGGCAGAATAAACCCCCACTGCCAGCAGGGTCAGGCCTGCCACCTGCAAAGAAAAGGGGGAAAGATTAGGAAAAACACTTGGCAAGGCAGTGCTGTTGTGTGCAGCCTGCCCTGTGGTGGGGAATTAAGATTCAGGACAAATGCTGACCAGGAGGGGTTTATTTTTGGTAAGGTGTTTTATCCCTGTTCAGACAGTCAAGGTCTCACACTCCCCGTTCACTGACTGCTCTTGCACAGCAAAAGGCAGAGGAAGCACAAGTGAAGCATTTAGTCCTGAATCCAAAAGTACATCCAGCCCAAAATGTGTGGGACTTTCCAGATTTTCTGTTGAAATTGAGTGATGAAGATAAAACAGCCACATCAGCCAGGTGCTGTCTGCCAGAATGCCCCTCACCACAGCAGGAAATGAAAGCTGAATTTAAGATGCCAAGATAAAACAGGGGAATTGTGGCTGCCACCACGGCAGTGCACAGTGGGGAACAAAAAGGGAATATCTGCTGAAGGTGCCAGCCTTGCCAGCCCCAACACAACAGGGAATTAGGTACTCCAGAGGAGCAACAAAGCCAAAACCATCATGGGAACTACCATCCTTCACCAGGCTGTTCTTTCAGAAACCCCAGAAAATGAGACATCCCCATCGATTTGCCAGTGAAGCAGAAAGACTCCAGAGTTGGGAGTCAGCTTAGAGCTGATGCCAATAATTTATAGCAGAGAGAAGAGCAAACTGCAGCAATTGCTTTTAAAATAAGCTGACTTCTCCTGCAAGTACAGATCAGGGTCAAAAGCCTCAAGGACAACGAGGATGGCACTGCTCAATAAACCATGAGGCACCATCTGTTCACTCTCACTCTGCTGAAATGTGTGACATCACTTCTGCTCTGGGTGGAAACATGAAGGGACCAGAACTGTGAGTGCCAGGATGCAAAGAGTGAGGGATTTCCACAGCCAGTTCAGCTCAGATACAGAACAGGTTTCACCTTTTTAGCAGCCTCCCTCTAAAAACAGTGCCATGATCTCATGCTCCCTTAGACCATCCAGTACTGAGCAAAGTTACCTCTGCCTGGATGGAGCTGATGTAACCACCTCAGACTTTTGCACTTCACTGATGTTCATGTCACAAGATACAGAGAAACAGAGTTTTAAACTTGACAGCTCTGTCTCAAACAAGAACCAATTGCCAACTCTAAAATCAGTCTGATTGCAGTGCCTACCTATTTGTCATGAAGTATCAAGCAAAGGAATGGATCTCTGACCAATAAACAAAGTGAATTCCACTAAAAGCACAACGAAACCAAAAAACCTCAAGCAGAACCTTTGGGGTTCTGCTTGGATGGGAAGAGGTAGGGGAAGAGCAGCCCTTAGAATAGACAGAGCTGAAAATTCAGGCCTCATTTAGAGGAACCCTAAAATAACTGACTGGTTCTTACCTTATAGTAATTTCCAAATTTTCAAAGCAACAGAAATATGAGTTCCAGCTGTGTTATCCCCTTTCCAAAAATACACTTACCTTTTTTCTTTTTTTAAGCTAAATGTCCCAAATTCACAAGACAAGAGCATGTCAGAAGCAGAAATGACCATAATGCAGGAAAATGGTATCTGGGTCAAGTGAATGCACAGCTAAAAGCACCAAGCACAGATCTACAAAAGGCTCTGAATGCTGCACACACCCCAGGTACAGATGACAAAAGGATCCACTAAAAGCTTGTCTTGTTCTCCCCAGTGCTCTCAGGCAGAATATGTTTTGTATCAGCCTTGTGTGTGTATAAAATCACAGGGTGGAGCAGATGGTGGTGACCGATTTAAAGTAAAACTTCCATTTTAACCAGCCAGGCCACCAAAAATATATTTTCACTGCAGTTTTGTTGTAAGTAGTACACTGAGAAACAACTTTATGTCCTCAAGAATCCACTGCCATGCTCTTTTGTCCCATGAAAAGATGCTGATCTTATTAATAAATTAATCAATTTATTTAGTTCTCAAAGAAGTGCTCTCTAGGCTACATCAAAATTAGATAGAAAGCTGTGGCATAATCAGGAGTTTCACACACATTTCCAGGCAGGCTTTCCTGGAAGTTACTGACAGATATCCCAACCTTACCGTGGCCGTGACTTTATCCCAGTCTGTTACAAAAGCACGGAATCCTTCCCCAAAGAGCATCCCAGCTGTCCTGTGGCAAGCAAACAGCAAGGAAAGCAGCAGAGAAAGGCATTTCAAAGACTGAATTGATAAATTTTAAAGACAGACTTAATCTTCTTCAGAACCAGTCAAAGCTAAGGGCTCACCTCAGAACTGGAACATGAACGAGCATGGAAAATACATTTATAATCATCTGATGCCTACACCTGAGCTGGGATTAAGTCCAGAAAAGCATCTGGCCTTAAGATGGTATCAATTTATTCCTTCAATATATTATTTGTGCTGAACTATAGGTATTTAATTCTAAAGCTTTTCTTTTGTTCAAAATCTCAAAGGACCTAAAATTAACCAATTCCAAACATAAATACCCACCCCTGTGGAGCCAAACTGCTTTATACCTTTGTGGTGTGTGTGTTCTGAAAGAACTGAGGGGAACTGAAAAAACTGAGGGGTTTTCAGAGCTACTGAGTCGCAGGATTAGAGGACAAGGCTTGAAATAATCTGTGAGAAAAATTGTATCACTATAAATGCCCCTGGCTGCCATTCAGGTGACAGTGTAGCAACACAAGTGACAGAGTTCCTGTTAAGGTAATTCCCATTGTTGGGAGCACAAGGGCCCACAACACCAAAATTCCTCAGAGGAATAAACCCCAGGTTCTTCCACGTGCTGGGACACACTTGGAGAAGCACCCAGCTGAAACTCCTCAGAGGAACAAACCCCAGGTTTTCCCTCATGCTGGGACACACTTGGAGAAGCACCCAGCTGAAATTTCTCTCAGAGGAACAAACCCCAAGTTCTCCCAGATGCTGGGACACACTTGGAGAAGCACCAGGCTGAAATTCCTGAATAAACCCCACGTTCTCCCAGATGCTGGGACACACTTGGAGAAGCACCCAGCTGAAACTCCTCAGAGGAACAAACCCCAGGTTTTCCCTCATGCTGGGACACACTTGGAGAAGCACCCAGCTGAAATTTCTCTCAGAGGAACAAACCCCAAGTTCTCCCAGATGCTGGGACACACTTGGAGAAGCACCAGGCTGAAATTCCTCACAGGAATAAACCCTAACTTCTCCCAAATGCTGGGACACACTTGGAGCAGCACCCAGCTGAAATTCCCCAGAGGAATAAACCCTAACTTCTCCCAGATGCTGGGACACACTTGGAGAAGCACCAGGCTGAAATTCCTCACAGGAACAAACCCTAACTTCTCCCAAACGCTGGGACACACTTGAAATTCCTCAGCTGAAACTCCCTAGAGGAACAAACCCCAGGTTCTCTCCCACATGCAGGGACACACTCAGAGCAGCTCCAGGCCCTGCCCTGCACCTACTTGAGGGACTCGAGCACGGTCTGGCGGTGCTCGGCGGCCTTGAGGCGGATCTGCTCGCGGATGATGTCGGCGTTCTCCCGCTCCGCCTTGGCGCGTGCCCGCGCCTCCGCCTCCACCCGCAGCATCTCGTTCTTGTGCCTCAGCTCCATCTCCCTCTCCACGGTAGCTTGGATTGAAAAAAAAAAACCAGCAGAGAGGTCAGATTTTTGGGTGGCTCAATGCCAGGGAGCAGGAGGACGCCGGGGAAGGCGTGGTGCAGCGCTCGTAAGGGAGAGGAGCGAAACGGAGCTGCCGGTCTCAAATGGGGTTTTGGAAGCTCTGTCACTTCAAACACAGAATTGTGTGAAAGGAGAATTAATGAGAAATCCAGGGGTAAAATGATCCAATCCTACAGGGTTTCACCACTGGGGCTGTTTTGTTCAGGCTACACTTCCCTCACTGGATGGCAGCACAGCTGTCCACATCTGTGCTCAGAACAGGCTTTCCAATCCCATTTAGTCAAACACAAATTGCCTTAACACTTCTGAGACTTGGACCCCATTTAGTCAAACACAAATTGCCTTAACACTTCTGAGACTTGGACCCCAGTGGAGTTCTGCAAACCCAGGAACTCTGGCAATTCCCAACAACAAAAAGAAACTAAGCAAGTTTCACACCACAGCTTTGCTTTCTACAGGAAACTGAATGGAGATGAAGTGACACAGATACAAGGACTTCTCCCAGAAGCTGTTTTGTTTCTCTGCCCTCCTCAAAACTGGTTCTATTTTAGGTTGTCCCAGCATAAAATCAGAATTTCAGTTATTCTGTCAGGAGATGCTGATGGTTCATTGGGTAATCCAGGAATAACAGGAGCTTAGGAGTGCAGCCCTCTCTAAAACTAACCTTGGAAGCAATTGGTAACTTTAGCACTGCTGGATTGACTTGTTCTTGTCAATCTAACATCAAACACAGTATGGACACAAAGATCAGCTCAAGGACTCCGTGTGCCCTCACACCCTCAGCAGCTGAACAGAACACTCACCACGCCTCATGGCCTCCTGCTTCTGCACGGATTCCTCCTGCTTCCTCAGATTTTCCTCATTAGCAAGTTGCTGCAGGGAGAGATGGCAGCAGAAGATACAGTGATGTTGTAACAACTCCATCAAGTGTGAACTTAAGTGCTACAAATGTTTTCAAGAAGCTGGTGCCCAGGCTGAATTGCATTTTCCTCTCCCCATCTCCCACATTCATCCTCCTAATTCCAAGCTGCTGCTCTGTCCTAATGCCCAGCCCTACATGTGCCAGGCCAGCACTGCTGATGCTGAGCAGATAACAGAGATGAAAGCAACTGTGCCCAGCACCAGCCACCTGGCCAGCAGGACAGGGCACAGCTCCAGAGCATCTCTTTGATTGAAGAAGGCTCCCAGCCCATTCCCAGCTGGATCAGAGCAGGAATCCACCCTACCTGCTGTCGCATCTGCTCATCGTAGCGCTGCCGTGCCAGTTTGTCCTGGTACTGGGCTCTCTTCAAAAAAGAAAACAGAACTCAGAATACAGAGATCAGGCAGTTAAAAAAACAACCTGGTCCTGAGGGGAATGAGGTTTGGATTGTTCAGGAGGAAAAAAACCAAATAAAATGGGAAAATCCACACAGACGAAAAATAATCTTGGGTTTGAATATGAACAGGACAAAATATCCTCAGTCAGCACCAAAAACTCCTCTGTGCTGAGAAATCTCTGCAGTCTGACTTCATTCTAAGGGATCACAGATATTAAAACAAAGAGCAAGTGTTTCTTGGCCCAGAAAAGGAGACTTCATTGGGAAAAACAAGGTTTTCATGTTCTAAACCACCTTATCTGGACTGGTGACTGCATAAATGATTATGAACTGTCAGGATATGCTGATGGGCTCTGGTTTTGATAAAGATTTACTTGTTCCTCGCTGATTCCTCTCATCAGTTTTCCACTGCAACTCCAAATAAACCCAAGTCATCTCCACTGAACTGGAAGTGGGCTGAGGATCCACCAGCAGGGAGGACTCTGTACCAGGGGTGACATCATTCTCTATTCCAAATACAGAGACAGCAGAACAACTTGGGAGTTTCCTCCATGGTGACTGTAAAATGTCATGGAATAAACCAGGATTGAGTTTTCTTTGACTTCAACTGGTGCCCTGTGAGCTGCAGGAGGTGAAGAGCCAGCCCCTGAGAGCAGCTGAGTGTGCAGCTGCTTCTTGGGCCAGCCCCGCTCAAAGTCCAAACTCTGACAGCATAAAAGCACCATGTGCCAAATAAACAGTTCTAGCAAACTTCCCAAGCTTTTGGATTGATTTTCTAATTGATTAATTAGAATTAATCCATCCCCTCATCTCCTGTGCTCTCAGAGTAAGAAGTCCCCATATTTGAGCTATTACCATAAAGGCCAGCCTTCGTTTTCCCTGTTTCAGGATTGCTGCTGTGTCAGTGGCTCATGGTAAAACAAACCAGAGCTCACAAGAGACCCTCAGCTTTGCATCACTTCCCCTCTTAAGATGTCTTTTCCTGTTTAATTCAGAAGAAATAGGGCTCCAAGCTACTTAAGACTGAAATCCAAATAACTTCAAGCCATTTCACTGTCCAGGCCAACACAAACACTTGTTAAGCCAGTATTCCTCAACACTTCCCTGAAAAGCCCTTTAGGAAAATCCCAAAAAACTCAGAGCAAGAGGAACTGCTCATAAACAGTTCCTCTGGATGTCCAAACACTTGGGAACAAACCAAGAGGGCAGAGCTGTAACTACAAATCCAGTTCCACATTACAAATCCAGGACAGAAGAGGGGCTCAGCCTGTGAACACCCCCAGACCTCTGGCTGCCCACCATCCCCTCACCCCAAAAAGGGATAATTAATGCATCATTGCCTTTGCCACAAGGGAAGATACAAACAAGGTCTCCCCTCACTTGGCTTCCCCCTCATTCCCTTACTGCTTGATGCTGTTTTGTTTCTTCATTGAGTGTTTTCCTTCTCTCTTCTGCTTGTACCCGGATCTGCTCGTTCTTCAGTTGTTCTATGGCAGCTTCGTACTCCTGGTGAGATAATTAAGAGAATTTAATTACCACAAATTAATGGATCATCCCGTAGAGAAATGCTACTGACAATTATAGTCCAAGAGATCCCTCTGTAACCAGAGTGGTACCCTTAAAAGATGACCACTGACACAAGAAAGCTAAAATATGATCAAAAATACAGTATGATTGTAAGAAATACCATAACTAACCATCTCAGGATTAAACACAATTTAATCCTGTTTAACAACAAACCAACCAACACCCAAACAATCCCTAAATTCCTTTATAAGAGAGACAGAAATCCTTCACCCAACTACTTCACAGTTCCCACAGAAAACCCCTTGTCATTCCCCCAAAACAGCTGTGATACTCCAGGAGTTACAAAACCACTCAGGACATGCAAGTTTTAATCAAAGCCACAAAATATGTGTCAGAATAGGCCAAATTAGGCTGGCACTTCACCTTTCAGAATTAATTTTTTTTTCCTAAAGGCATGCTATTCTAACTACTATTTGCTGAAGCTGAACAGAAAGGAAAATTTAACATCCTCTGCACAGGAGAGATTTCAGCTTCTGTCCCTCCCAAACCTGGCAGCTGCCTGAGGAGTTCCAACACACCTTCAGCTTGGTTTGCTGCTCCAGCTGCAAGGTCTGCTCCTGCATCTGGGCAAGGCTCAGAGCATCTTTTGCATGGCCTGGAGAGTGGGAAGAGATTATGGACAGTGAGAGGTCTTTTGTCAGGAAAGAAGATGCTCAGACTGCTCAATCCACCCTGTTCCAGCTGTTCCTGGAGCACAGCTCTGCAGTGGCACATTTAACCCTCCCGGGCATAAACGATTTATGAAACTTCTCAGGACACCTGTGGAAAAGCTCCAACCAAGGCCAGGCTNTCAGCCCGAACAGCCACGACATGAGGGCGGCTGCACGCGGGGGACGCGCCGCGGCCTGCGCGCACGCGCCAGCGGGCGGACCGGCCCCCCATTGGCTCACCGAGGGTGTCGCGTCACCACCGGGCGCGCCGCACCGCGCTCTGATTGGCGGGAAGCCGCCGCGTGCGGGGTTCGATTGNCAGAAGCATTCTGTGAGTTTGTGGTTTTATGAAGACGCTTCAGCATCTCCCTCTCCCCTCACAAGCCCTGTAGGAAGCACTCAGAGCTCAATGACTGGGAATGCTGATCCCGGAGCCCCAGGAGAGCAGGGCAGGAGCCCGAGGCTGCCCTGGCCAGGTGGGACTCGAGGTATCACTGAACGGCTCAGGCTGGCAGGGCCCCAAAGTGCCTCATGGTGTCCAGCAGGGTCATCCCTGAGCGCAGGGCACAGGATTGCATCCGGACNTAGCAACGGGAGTGTGGGGCGTTGCTAAGGGCCGCGAGGCGCGGCGCGGCCCTGTGGGGATCCCGGGTTTTCCCCCCGGGAATCGGCTCCTTGGAAGGGCAGAGATGATGGGGAAAGCGGAAAGGAAACGGGGAGCCCATCTGAGAAACCCATCGCTGTGGTTATCCGGGATAAAGAGCGGGATTTCCGCCTGGAGATCAGCTCCTTATCCAACTGCTTGGGATGGGAAAGATGAGATAAAAGCTTTTAGAGAAAGGGAGTGAAGGGAAATCCGTCTGTGTGCTGGTTTGGGATAAAGAGTGGGTTTTCCCTGGAAATCGGCTCCTAATTCAACTACTTGGAATGGGAAAGATGAGATAGAAGCTTCCAGAGAAGGGGAGTGCAGGGAAACACATCTCTGTGGTTTTGTGGGATAAAGCGCGGGATTTCCCATGGAAATCCTCTCCTTATCCAACTGCTCGGCGTGGGAGAGATGACAGGAAAGGCTTTAGAGAAGGGAAGTGCTGTGNAATCCGGGTGAAATTTCCTGGGCACCGCTTCCCGCCCTTTCCTCGTGCCCCACGGAGCAGAGCTCTGACAACCCTTCTTCACACACTCCCACACACCCCGACGAGCTCCCCCGCCCTCCCGCCCCCATCCCCTCACGCACGGGACGCGTCCAGCTCCCGCGCCGCCTTGGCCGCGCNCTAATTCAACTACTTGGAATGGGAAAGATGAGATAGAAGCTTCCAGAGAAGGGGAGTGCAGGGAAACACATCTCTGTGGTTTTGTGGGATAAAGCGCGGGATTTCCCATGGAAATCCTCTCCTTATCCAACTGCTCGGCGTGGGAGAGATGACAGGAAAGGCTTTAGAGAAGGGAAGTGCTGTGGAAGTCAGAAACAGGTGGAATTCTGCAGCCTGGAATGGTGTAAAATGTAGAACGCGCCCGGAGCGTGCCCAGCCCTCAGCGGAGCAGCAGGCTGGGGATGCCCTCTGGGGTCTTTTTATCTTTAAATGTTCATGTTTCTTCCCAAATGCCCACATAACATCTTGGAATCAAGGGATTTCCTGAGCTGGAAGGATCAGAGTCCAACTCCCAGCCCCCAAAAATCCCACCCTGTGCCTGAGCGTGTTGTTCACAAATATTTACCAGTTCTGCCAAGATTTCAGGGACTTCTACTCTTTGTCTCCTTGTAGAGCAATTCTTGCTGGAACTGAGGCTTTATCAAGACCGATATCTTTCTATTTTTATCTTTCCAACACATCTTTTGAGGGATGGGGGGTAAAGTTTTGCGTAAACCAGATCATGAAGTCACGGGTAGAACACTTCCCAGTCATTTAAAATCACGATGATTTAACAGGGTGATCTCAGAAGCTTTTCCCAACTTTTATGATCCTATGAATGCCAGCTTTTCAACCCCTGGAACAAACCCCACAATTCCCAGATTTGCCATCGAGCACAAAGGAACCATTCAGCAGCTCTTGTATTTATATTTAATTGTCTTCAGAAGGGTGTGTTACAACAAGGGAGATGACACGTTAATGTATTAATAAACTATGCAGGGAGTTGTGCAAACTTAATTTCTGTCCTACAGCAAGAACAAACAAAATCATCTCATTGCATGAGCGCTTCCAGGGGCTTTATCATCCCTTCAAGCACAGTCTCCACTGAGATTAATCAGTCACAAATGCACGTTCCAAAGGAGGACACAAAGCACGTGAAAATCTCTTTATAGAGTTAATGAATGACTCACCTCCCTTCCATCCCTCTCTCCTGAGCAAGGCAGCCCAAGGAAAATGCTCCATGAAGGTGGAGATGAAGGATTCAGCTCTCAGGAGACAAGGTCAGGGATGAAAGTTCCTCTCAGCTCCGAAAGGAGCTGCTTTAAGAAGGGTTTGTGACGCTGCATGGGGCTCTCCAGCAAACAGCACAGCTTCAAAAGCAACTGCCACATGGAGGACAAATAAGCAATAAATTTAAAATAGAGCAAGTGTTATGAGGGAGGGTGTTCCCACTGATGCTGGGGTTTAGCAGAGAAGCATCTACATTTCTTTACAGCCCTAAGCCCTGAACTTTGAAGCCATTTCCTTGGTCACTAGGTATTTATAATTAATTTGTCTTTCTTTTTTTTTCCCAGCTTCCCTTTCCAGAGTGGCTTAGCAACAGCGAGTTCAAGCCTGGGGCCAAAAGGGGAAGAATCAGATTTACTCTTCTCCCT
Organism: Ifrita kowaldi; assembly: GCA_013398055.1. Classification (NCBI taxonomy): domain Eukaryota; kingdom Metazoa; phylum Chordata; class Aves; order Passeriformes; family Cinclosomatidae; genus Ifrita; species Ifrita kowaldi. Next base: position 31,300 of record VZRS01014274.1, read on the forward strand.
TAAAACCCCTGATTTTTAAGTGTAGCTCAAGCTTAGCATGGGGTGGAAGCCCAAGACAAGGCACCAGAGATGTGCTGAGAGTGTTCAGAGTGCAGAGGAATGATAGTGCTGGAGACTTGTTGCCTGTAATTAGTCACAGAACAAGCTAATTAATCTCCATGAAGACAGCAGGACTCCCATTTGGTGAAGAGAGGTTGCAGGAATGCCAGAGCAACCCAGTGCTCATGATCCAGGCAGGACCACACTGGTGTTTGAACGAGAAACAGAAATAAGTGCTTTAGATGGCCTTGTCTGGCTTTTCTGGACTCTCAGCTGCTCTCTGAGGGCTGAGAGCCCTGCAGGGACCTGCTGGGCAAGCACATTCCCAGGATTTTGAGTTTCCTGCTCTCTCACACTCCAGGTTCCCTGGCTGTTGGCAGCAGGAATGGATTTGGCCACGTGGAATCTTTCTGAGTGCCCTGGGGTGAAAGGCCAGGGCAGTGAACAGTCAGGTCCTGAACGTGCTCAGAAGCTGCAAAAATAAAACTGTTTCAACCTTTAATAAATAGAGAACAGGCAGCAAGCAAGCCACAGTGAGGATCCACCACTTTGCCTCCTGTTTGTCATTTGTCAGGCGTGTTTCTATAAAATGGGTACAGATCTGGCATCTTTCAGCCAGCGTGGTTGTTCCACCCAGCCAAGCCAAGCCTTTGAGCTTTGGGAGAGCTTGGCTGGGGACAGGCTTTGGGCTGGACAAGCAGGACACCTCAAGGGACAGCACAGGCTGGGAGATGAGGTGTTTTTCCTCCCCTGACTCCTCCTTTTCGTCCAAGTCCTTGTCCAAGCAAGATCCCTTGCTCTGCTGGGAATCAGCTCGCTCCGCTCTGTCACGCTCTCTGCCTGTGCCTGTATCCTTGGGCCTCTGTAGCTGGAAGAGCACAAGGAATAAAATGTCATCTTTATCCACATCTGAGTCAGAGATCTCACCCCTGTGGGCATTTTTACTCTCACTCCAACCCCTTGCTGTGAAAATGGGGCTTCTGTTTAGCTTCTGTTTGGTTTTACTCCGTCCTATCAGGAATCCTTTAACAGAAAGTGGCTTGTGGGCAGCAGAAGGAAGAAAGAAGAAGTGTTGTGTCTCAGTAAGACATCTTTAATAGTGGCTTTAATAGCTGCCTGTCCCCTGGAAAGCGAAGGGCAACCAAGGCTTCAGATGATGTTTAAACAGCACTTCCAATGCCCGTGCCAGCTTTTAGCAGTGTTCCCACCCTTGGTATCCCAAAGCAGCTCCAGGACTATCTCCACTGTACACTTTTTTTCCTCCTGCCTGCAATCAACTCCACTAGGAGGAGTCTTACTCCAAAAAATGGGGCAAAGAGCCCAACTTCGGTCAGTCCATGCGGTGAAAAGCAAGACAGGTGATGAGCACAGAATATCCCAGCTCTGGGGGCTCCTCCGTGACCTCAGGGCTTCTCAGGACCCGTGTTTAAGGGTCCAGCTCACCTGGCTGCCTGTGCACGGTGCGGCAGAGCCTCTTGCCGGGCTGGTTCCTGTACACGGGCTGCACACACACCTTGCCGCCGGTGCCCGAGGGCAGGTCGGTGAGCAGCACGCTGCGCACCTGCGGGGACACGCTGAGCACCGAGGAGGGGCCGCTCTGCCGCCGGCACCGCACGCGGTAACCCAGCACAGCCCCGTCGGCCGAGTCCCAGGAGGCTTTCAGGCTGTTGGGACCCGCGTCCTCAAAGCGGAGGTGCCTCACCTTGGAGCCCTCTGGGGAGAAAAGGTCCGTGTTACTGCAGGACGTGGTGCCAGGGTGATCCTTACCGTGCCCTGCTCCCTGTGCCTCCCGAGGGGAATGCTGCCAGCCTGCCTGGGCTTGGGTGGAGGGATAAAATCACCCTACAGCTCCCCACTGAAGGAGCTCGGCCTAATTAGTCCTTAACTTTGCCCTGGTACCAGCATAAAATGCTTTTTTTTCACACTGTTACATGCCAGCAGTCACATCCCACACCCTCAGCTCTGTCATCTCCTGAGCTCCTCACTCTTGAGCCCTGATAAGAGCCAGACTTTGCCCCCTGCGATATCTTCACAGGTACTTCTTAGAGCACAAGGTTCTGCTCACTAAACTGCCACCCCTCTGATGCCAAGTCACACAGAGGGGACAGGAGGGAAAGGCACTTTTCTTTCTTCTTTCTTCCCCAGCAGGCTGGGGACACCCTCTGGGGCCTTTTTATCTTTAAATGTTCATGTTTCCTCCCAAATGCGCACTTAGAATCGTGGGAGCACGGAATATCCCAAGCTGGAAGGGATCCACAAGGATCCAAATCCTGGCCCCGCACAGGACACCCCAATAATCCCATCTTTCTTCTTTAGGAAGAAGAGTTTGTGAGGCTTCATGGGGCTCTCCATCTCCCATCTTCTTTCTTCTTTAGGGAGATTCCTGGATCTCCAGGCCTGGTTGTGACTGCAGCAGCAGCTCGGCCATACCCCATTACCGCTGTCACTGTGTGTGTCTGGTTCTCTTTGGGCCCTTCCACATCAGCTACATCCCAATGGCACATCCAGAGCTGCTCATGCAGCTTTCCCCCATTATCCCACCCCAGGGACTGGATTCACTGAGTCCTCTGGCCTCACCTAGAGGCAGGTGACCCTCTGGGGACACTCCAGGGACTCCTTGTGCTGCCACTTCCCCTTCTCACTCACCTTCCTGGGTGCAGGCTTTGGCTGACAGGGATTTCTCCTTCCCAGATCTATAGATTGCAGTCACTGTCACCAGGTAGGTGGTGTTGGGTGCCAGGTGCTCCACCACGGTGCCGTTGTGCCTCCCATCCACCTCCAGAACCTTCACTGAGTTCCCTGGGAGTGGCCCATACAGGACCTGGTAGCTGGCCACACTGTCCAGCACAGGAGCCCAGCTGACGTGGAAGCTGTGTGGCCCAGACTCTGAGATGAGAACCTGAACTGGGCTGATTTCCTCTGGAAGCAATGGAAAGAGATGTGAATGAGGATGGAATGAGTGTTATTGACCTGCACCATGTTGGGCTTGAGGGATGTGGAATTAAAATCAACCCAGCAAGGGGATGTTGATACTTGTCACACAGCTCAGCCCAAAGAAAAGGGTTTCTCTACCTGGGCAGAACAACTCAGCCAGAATTGTTCTTTCATGCAGAAAATTAATACTTTGTACAAGTCCAGCTTGACTTTGCCACCCCTGCCCAGGTTTTCAGTTTGCCACCTTTTTCCAGGCTGCTACCCAACAGAAATCTGAGTTATTTTCTGCAGAGGGGCTGCTTCCTTCTCCGAGTGCTCCCCCTCTCCTTCCCTCTCAAACCCTTAGGTCGTTCCAGCATCCTCCATCTGCACCTCCTGCCTCAGGCAGGAGACAGGGATCATCTCCTTGTCCCCAAGGAGGGAATGTGTCCAAGCCATGCCCATTTTACCTGCCAGCGTCGTGACCCTTGTGGTCTGGGGGGGAAAGTAGTGCACGTTGGATTCAGGAATCAGAGCCACCTCGTAAGTGGTTTCTGGTGCAAGGTCGCTGAGCACGAGGCTGGTGTGAGCCCCAGACACCTGCTGGGTCCTCTTCCTCGCCAGGTCAGCTGCTGGGGCATATTCCAGGGTGTAGTAGCCAGTTTCCTGGGAGAGGAGTTTGGGCCACAGCAGGCGGAAGCTGCTGGAGGTGACGTCTGTGGCATGGAGCCGGTTGGCTTGGATGACATCTGGAAGAGGGACAGTGGCCAGAAATCACTGCTGACATCAACACCCAGAGCATGGAACACCTGCAGTCCCAGCCCTTCTGGATGGGAGATGCAGCTGGCAGCAGCACTGATACCTGAAGTCACCAAATCCCTGTGGAAATCACCCACCAGTGAAACCAAACCGCTGAATTCCCTTACATGAAGCAGCCCAGAGCATGAAGAATTCCATTTCTCCCTTCTCCCTGCCAGTGGCCAGGAAGAAGGGGCAGCAACTGGGGACTGCCCAGCACTGCTGAGCCAGCTGGACCCATCCCAGCTGAGGTCACTCCCTGCAGGGCTTCACAGAGCTCCGTTGTTCGGTGACATTCAGCACTCAGAGCCCTCTTGTGCCACCTCACCTCTCCCGGCCCCTGCACAGAGGCTTCTCTTCAAGGCTCGTGCTACCTTTGAGTTCCAGACCCCAAATGCCAGGCACAAATACCTCTTGTGATGCTGGGCAGCTCCCTCAGCTCCCCCAGCTCCCTCTGCTACTTGACCCTTCTGACATGCGTGGCCTTCCAAGCCTATTTTGGGCAGAATCCCACTGTTCTCTGGTCTTCCAGAGGGGCAGAAACACACAGGACTTTGTTCCTAGCACCAGGGAAGTGACATAGGAAGACAGGAATATGCTCTTCTGTTTTTAAAGGATTTTTAGGAGCACCCTGAACCTTGAAGTGCTCCAAAATCCTTTTGCTAGAACCTGCCAGCTCACAGAGCTCTCTAGGTAGTTCTCACTGGCTCCCCATTGCACAGAGGTAAAGGGAGGCACAGAATTCCTCCCAAACCTGCAAGACGGGGCTGCTTTGCACTCCCAGCCTTGTCCTTGAGCCGGGAGAGGATCAGCTCTCCTCCTCCGAGCTGCTCCGAGGCCCTGCCAGCTTCCCCGTACCAAATAAAACAGCCTCAGTTTTTCCTCTGAGCTGTTCCCTGGCTCTCCCAGGCAGGCAGGAACGTTTCCCTGCTCCGTGCCCTGCCTGCTCCCATCCCATCCCATCCCATCCCATCCCATCCCATCCCATCCCAGCCAGCAGCACTCCACCCACTCGGAGGGTGGGAGGCAGGATCAGGAGTCCTGGGGCACTGCACCCTTCTGTGAGCCCCACAAACACCGGGGGCCAAGCCACGAAGGAACAGGGAGCACAGGAAAGGCCTCAGTCCTGCCAAAAATCCTGCCAAAAGCTCAGGGAATGGAAATAAGTGAGCTTGGAGGCAGGGACACTGTGAATAAACGGGGCAGAGCAAAGGACAGGGGGCAGGCAGCCCACAGCAAACAGCTCTGCCCCGTGTTGCCAGACCCCAGATGCCTTCAGCATACAAAGAGGGCAATAAACCCCAGAAAACAGATGTCCACAATGTGCTTCCCAGCCCCTCTGCTCCCAGAGCGAAGCAGCAAGTTCAGATCCTGTGCTAGACCCAGCCAGGGCCTCCCTGACACTCAGGGACAGCTTGTGACACACTTTCCATCCCCCTCCTGCCTCTCGGTGACTCGAGACACCACTTTGCAGCCACGAGTTTGCTGGCATCCCATGAACTCTGGGGAGGTCAGGATCAGACTTGCAGGAATGCTGCTGGTTTCATGATGAGGGTAGGAAATGCAGCCAGGCAGGAGAACCTGTCCTGATCTGGGTCTGTGGTCCCCCCTCCGAGAAGCTGCAGCTGCGATTTGGGACAAATCACTTTGGCTTCCTGGTTCTATTTCCCTTCTTTGATATGAGTGGGGGGAAAGTTCTGAATCTGGGAGAGGGGACAACGCTTCTCCATCAGCAGGGTGGACATTCAGGGTGTGAGATCACTCCCTCTGCTCACCTGCTTGGACTCAGTGCCAGGTGAGGACATCAGAGCACTCCAGGCTCCAAGCTTGCACTGCAGCAGGAGTCACCCAGGACCTCGTTTCGGATCAGGAATGGATTGCCCTGAGCACGTGTGGGATGTGGTGATGCTCGGGGCCTGCTGGGCACGCAGGCTCCTGCAGAACTTGGCTCAGGAGGTGGTGCCAAGGGCTGGAACAAGTCGGCAGCCCCGGCTCAGCTGGGCTGAGTGCAGAGCGAGTGACTGCAGGCACAGGACCTGATGTCACCTCGCAGGAATGCCTCGGTTTCACAACACTGGGGGGTCCTTCCCCAGGAGGAGAGCACCAAATGCAATATTTTGGGTACATATATGATGCAACAGAAGGAGCCTGAGCTCCTCCACAGCCTGAGAACCTTCCCTTCCCTCTGGGAAGGGTGGAGATCCCTGCCAGGAGCCAGCTGTGCCATAGCCAGGCGGGCTGGGAGCTGTGGCCTGCTGCGTTCTGCAGAGCTCTTCCCTGTGCCAAGGAAAAACAGGCAGCGGACACACCCGTGCATCCACAGCCCCTGTCCTGCAGCCCTGCACGGAGCAGCAGCAGCACTGCAGCTGTTTCAGGCCCAGCACATCTCAGGAGTCTCTCCCTGTGGAGATTGAGGCTTCTCAGCCCACCTGAGGCAGCAGCAGCTTGGCAGGAACCCCTGTTGGAATATCTGTGGAGCAGGCACAAACACCCCGTTCCTGGGAAGGAGATAGAAGGAGGAGAGCAGCTCTTGACAAAGCTTGTTTGTGCCTCTACAAAAGCCTCCACTGTTTTTTAACAGTAGCAGGAGATGAAGATAAGAGAGCAGTGATAATCAAACCAGTCTGGGCCATTGCAGAGCTGGAAAGGCCTAATTCCTGCCTGCCAAGGATCCTGCCTGTCCCTGCTATCCCAGGAGGGGTGGTGATGGAGGGCTGCCTCCTCCAGGTAGGGAACAGTGGGTTTAAGTGGCTTTTTTAAGGTGCAATCCAGTGATGTGACCAATGTCTGGCACTTTGCTTAAAGCACCAACCCCTGGATTCACGTGGGAATCTCACCTTCCATTAAAATCCCAGCCTAGCAGATTTTAGACCTGCTGGATACCCAGAATGCTGCCCTCGGACACAGCACGGTAGCTGTGACCTTTGCAGATCTTGTGATCTTCAAGACAGCCTTATCTGCAGGAGAATTCTCATTTTTTGGGATGCTATTTTGGATTCAGGATGCACCAGACACTAAATCACCACTGAAACGAAATCCCTGGGGGTCTGTGGGGTGGCTGGGCCGGGAGGAGGGCTGATGGTGCTGCCCAATTCTCACATGGGAGAGAAGTGGGTGTTTTTGGGGGAGAACACAGTCCCTGGGAGTGGTTTTTCAAATGATTGTGATTGGAAATGGGAAGGAATTGCTACTCACAGAGGATTGTGTGGAAAGGGTTACTGGGACACCGAAACCAGCTCCAAACCACCTCACACAGCAGAAGTCAAATTAGGAATGAAATCAGGATTTCCAATGGAGAGAGAACCTCCAGAAAAATCTGTGGGAAGTCTGCAAAGTCACAGTAACTCCCTCAGCATTCCAAACAAATCCAGAGGCAGCTGGGAGGCTGAGGCAAACCCCAGGGGCAGTGCCCCTGGCAGTGCCCTTGGCTTCCAAAGCCCGTCCTGAGGCCCAGATCATGGCTTTGGGTCTCCTCAGAGCCTTTCCTGAGGCCCAGACCATGGCTTTGGGTCTCCTCAGAGCCTTTCCTGGGGCCCAGACCATGGCTTTGGGTCTCCTCAGAGCCTTTCCTGGATGCTCTGAAAAGCTGGAGTGCTGAAAACCCCAATCTGCTGCCTGTTCCCTCTCACAGCAGCCACCACAACCCTGTGAGGAGCACAGAGGTAGCACTCAGCCTGCTGAGCCCAGCGAGGCAGGGCTGGGCTGTTCTTCCAAGGGCTGTGCTGGCCAAGTCAGGCCATGGATCTGGCGGATGTGGAACATGTTATAACAGGGGATTTATGGAACAAAAACATTCCTTTCCTATAGTCTCAATGCTGACAGCAGGCACCATCCTTAATTGTGTTCTGTAAGAGAACGACTGCAGGAGTTGGAGATCTCAGCCCTTGATGGTGGATTTAGGGAGTCAGATTTATCCTAGACAAGAGCTGGAGGGAGCTGACAGGACCAAATCCTTGCCAGGCACACACATCCCATGTTGGATGTGTTCAACGCATTTGTGTTCTCCACCTCCATCAGCTGGCACTGACCCAGGCAACATCTTAGAGGAAAAAAAAATCACCCTGAATGTGAAAATCAACTCAAGGAGCTCAGGAACTTTGTGTCCACCCTCAGCAGCCTCTTGCTGAGGTGAAATCACTGCTTTTTGGGAAGCCTTTGGTTAACAGCCCGTGCAGGTGGGGGCATTTTCCTGCTCTGCCTGGGTTGTGCAGATGCCTGACCTGCATGACTCATTCCAAAGACTTGTGGGGTTTTCAGGAATTCAGATATTTTGCTGCCTGAGTTCCTCATTCGCAGCTGAACTCCTCACAAACACAAGTTCATCTCACCCCCAGCTCTGCAGAAGGGAATTTGTCCCACTCAGTCAAATATTCCAAGGGGAACACATTTGTCCCAGACCTCCCAGAACCTTGGTTTATACTTGGACCTGTAGCATTGTGGACAAACCACCCCCCCCCCAGTTTTCCAGGGCAGCACTTTTGGGTCAGGATGACCGTGGGATTTGGGGAATTCTCCCACTGCCCACCCTACAGAGCCAAACACGAACCCATCCTCAGCCCTGCTGCCACCTCCCAGTGCCCCCCACCCCAGCCTACCTAGGATGCCATCCCTGAGCTCCTTGGTGATGATGGGCAGGTCATCCACGTCCACAAAGTGCAGGTGTTTGTCCGAGGGCTGGCTGGCAGCAGCCGAGAGCTCCAGGAAGTTGCTGCGGCCGGTGCTCACGATGAACACCGTCACCCCCATGTCCTTCAGCAGCTGCATGGGCTCAGAGATGTCATCCGTGGAGAAGCCATCTGTCACCCACACCAGCACCTTGGGCACGTCTGGCCGGGCCCCAGCCTCGCCGCTGAAGAGCTTTTCCTTGGCGTAGCTCAGCGCTTTGCCCGTGTTGGTGTCACCCATGAGCTGCCGCGTGTCCCGGATGGCTTTTCTGAGGGTGCCACCGGTCAGGTACTGGTCAAACGGGAACTCCATGGTGGGCGTGGTGCTGATGTGGATGATGCTGGTCTGGACGTCCCTGGGGCCAAAGGTGAAAGGGTGCAAAAGGTCCCACATGAATTCCTTGACCCTGGAGAACTCATAGTGGGAGACGCTGGCAGAGCTGTCCAGCAGGAAGAGGAGGTCCCCCTCTGTGTTGGAAATGGGTGGCTGGGGACCTGGCAGGGGAGAGAGAGGGAGCAGCGTTAGGGGAGTGGTGTGAACCCAAAACCTGCACAGGCACCTGCTAGGAAAGCTTGCTTATCTTGTGCCAAATCCTGGGATTCGGGGAGAGGTGCTGGCTGAGATGGCAGAGGCACAGCAGGTCTCCGGGAACAACAGGAGAGATCAGACAGAGCCCTCAGAAGAGGGGAAAGTTAAAGATACCTGGAGGTGATTATTTACAAGGGCATGGAGTGACAGGGCAAGGAGGGATGGCTTCAAACTGACAGGGCTTGGATGGGATATTTGGAAAAAATTCTGTGAGGGTGGGGAGGCCCTGGCACAGGGTGCCCAGACAAGCTGTGGCTGCCCCTGGATCCCTGGAAGTGTCCAAGGCCAGGTTGGACGGGGCTTGGAGCAACCTGGGATAGAGGGAGGTGTCCCTGCCCATGGTAAAGGATGGAATGAGATGATCTTGAAGGTCCCTTCCAACCCCAGCCCTTCCCTGATCCTGCGACCAGGCTGGAGAGACCTGCAGCCCAGCTGGATCGCAGCCAGCCCCGTGTGAGCCAGCACAGCTCACCCTGTGCCACAGACACTCCCCCGCAGCGCCCTGGCGCTCAGAGCCGAGCAGAAAACGAAAGGGAAGTCCAGGAATCACCACATCACCCAGCGGAGCTGAACTGTGACCCCACAGGTCCCTGCCCCTGGATCCCAGAACTCCCAGTGGCATTCCAGCAGGGCTTTGCTTCGTGCTGCTGGCTGCACAACGCAAGGCAAACCACGGCTCCGAGCTCTCCGCTCTCCTGGAAGGAGGACAAGCCACTGCTTTGGCTGGCAGGACACGGGGAGAGATCTTGGCAACGCGGGGTTGTTCTTCCCTCTGCTCCTCACCGGTTTGAGAAGTGTCCCTCACTTCCCAAATGTTGCAACAAGCAGTCGGGAGAGCTTCTGGCACTGGCAGGGCAGGGATCAATGGCCAAAGGACGTTGCTTGCAGCAGTAAACAACAGGGTCATGTGCACAAGGACTGGGGGGGGAATTGGGAATGCATCCCGAGGGAGCAGAAATCCCACTGCTGCCAGAGCTACCTGCATGGAGAGCACCCGGCTGAGCACAGTTCGAGACACCAGAGAACAAAGGGGAGCCACGGCCGTGTCCTTCTGTCTGTTCCCTGCAGCTCTGGGGCACCAAGAGAGCCGGGCATCCCATTAGCATCCCTTAAACGCTGGTTTTCCCCTTCACTCAGGGCTGGGAATGGCGGTGTTAATTAGGAAGAGCCCCAGGCTGACACCGCAGGGTTCTGCCTCGGTTAACAAAACCAGCAGCTAAACCCACCGGTGGGCAGGAGGGTATTCTGGAGCTGAAGGGACCCTCTGTGGGTGGAGCAGACGGCTTCTCCTTCATTCAAACACCATCCCACCTGTAACACTTGGTCCTGCCTGAGATGGAAACAAATTCCTCCCATTCAGCAGAAAGAATCCATTAAAAAATCGAGACAAAGGCTCTCCCCACCATCGGGAACGTGGCAACACTTAAAAAGCGACCGGACGCTGCATCGTCCCCCCATGCAGGCCCAGGCTTTCAATTCCCTCATCCTTCCTCCTGCTCCTTGTCCTGCATCCAGTACAAACATGCCATCCGTGCCAGAGGTGGGGCCGTGGAGGTTTGGTACCAGCAAATCCCTGCTTACGCAAGCAGCTGCTGTTTTCAGGCACTTTCCTCACCTTAGACCTCTTGGCGCGGTGCCAAATGAGGATTTCTCACTCTCCGGGGGGGATTTGGAGGGAAAGGAGCATCCACGAGCACTTCCCTGCCTCCTGAACCGTCAGGAATAACCACAGACCTCATCACTGCGCTCTGCTTGAGCCTGGGGAGTGACACGGGACACATGGCAGGGTCCTGCTGTCACTCCCTGCGTGATGCCGGGTCAGCACACTCGGATCAGAAGTGTTTTGAAGGGCTGGAGATGGGAGCAAGATGTCACTATGGAAACACAACGCTGCCTGCTGGCTTTTCGAGGAGGAAAACAGCTGGCCAGACTTCCCTGTGATGCTGACAGGAGACATCCGCTCACAGAGCTCCCCACGCTCTCAGCTGGGAGCTGAACACGCTCCACACGCCTGATTTACATGAGCTTGGAGCTCGTGGGGCTCAGTTACAGCCAAAACAGATCATGTCCTGTCTGGGTTAACTGTGTTTGACATCCCACGTTTTGTCTTCTCCTCTCGCTGCTTGGCCACGCAAGGGAAAAAGTTCTGCAGTGAGAGGGAGGCAGGAGGAACTGAGGAACACGGGCTGAGCTTCCCTGTGGCCCCTCTGGATCACAGTGAGAGGCAGGAGGAGGAAGGCAGCACCTCTCCCTGGCACAGAATTGTCCCCCTAAGCCACCCAGGAGGGGTTTTACATTTCAAACCACGCCACAGACCCCATGGGAGATGGGGAGGTCACCTGCGTGGTGAAGGGCTGACATCCACCAAGCACAAAATACTTGGGTGGTTAAAAGCCTTTGGAGGCTCCAGCTCACCCATGGCACAGAGTTCAGGCTGAGAAATGGCCCTTCAGACAAATCCCAACAGCAGGAGGGGAGCTGTGCTGCCATCTCTCATGATCTTTCCGTGAGTTTCACTCTCTCTGCTGTGCTGGGATCGTGGAATTGTGCCAGTGCTTCAGAGGTCAGTAAGTGCAGGGTCCCCACAAAGTGTGTATGGATGGGCCATGTCTTTATTTTTCACTCACAACAGCAACATCCCCATCATTTTCTGCTGATGCCAACCCGGGAAACAACAATCAAATTCCATTTATCCAAACCCAGACTATCGAAAGGTTGTACTCTACACTGATGCAGCAGAGATCTGAACCTGGACCCAAAGAGGGAAGGGGGGGAATTGGTGATTCTGCCTTGACTTTGTGCACGAATCCAGTACCCATTGTGCAGAACAATCCAGTACCCATTGCCCAGAACAATCCAATCATCCCTGAGCGTGTGGAAGCACCAGTGGCCACCCAGCAGCTTCCTCAGTTTGCCCAGTGCACATCACTAACACACACACTTTGCCTCTGGAGCAGGGCTCAGTCCCTCTGGAATGCCATGGCTGGCTGTGTCACACACCCTGAAGGTCTGAGCATTGTTTAGAGCCTGGGTTGGGAAAATGCCACACACTCCCGGGGCAGCAGGATGGCAGGACAATGGGAATAGCTGCTGCCTGGGTGGACTTGGAGCGCTGGGACAATGCCAGAAGCAGCAGCAGCACCGGTCCTGCCCCAGCCTGGGACACTGAGGGGCAGAAATCAGCACTCTGTGAGGGATCTGAGCCCCAGCCCCAGCCTGGGACACTGATGGGCAGAACCCAGTGAAGGATCTGAGCCCCAGCCCCAGCCCCAGCCTGGGACATTGAGGGACAGAAATCAGGACCCTGTGAGGGGTCTGAGCAGCAGCCCCAGCCTGGGACACTGAGGGACAGAACCCAGCACCCTGTGAGGGATCTGAGCCCCAGCCCCAGCCTGGGACACTGAGGGACACTGAGGGACACTGAGGGACACTGAGGGACAGAACTCAGCGCCCTGTGAGGAATCTGAGCCCCAGCCCCAGCCTGGGACACTGAGGGACAGAACTCAGCGCCCTGTGAGGGCTCTGAGCCCCAGCCCCAGGCTCTCCGTGTACCAGCAGCACAGTCAGACCCCAGCAGTCCGGGCTGCAGAGTCTGAGGAGCTCCTGTCCAGGCAGACACGAGGTTCCCTCTCCTTTCCCGCTGGACTGCACTTCCCAGGTGCAGTGGGAAGCAGACACAACCTGCAGTCACAGGTGCTCCCCTCGTGAGCACAGGGCAGGACAAAATGAATCGCAGCAGCTCGGCCACCACGACGTGGGATGAGTCCCTGCCCAGGGACCAGGAATGAGACATCCATCTCCTCCACGTCCCTTTCCCCGCTGTCAGCTCTGCAGGACTGACCCATTCTCATTTTCCATGGGCAGTATCCAAGAGAAAGCGTTTTAAAGAGGAGCTGTAATGATTGAGTTACAGAGATTAGCAAGAGAACATCGTGTTAATCACTGGCTTGACTTCTCTCAGTGCCTGTCCCCCAGTCCAGTGAGGAGGGAGGACTTTCTTCATATGATTTACTCTAAATTCTGCAAATTTGTGAAAGTTTGCTTTTCCCCACTGGAAACAAACACGACAGAATTACTTTCTAGCAGGCAATTGCAGACAGCTTTGTTTCTTGTACACAAGTACCTCTAAACACCTCAAGCAGCACTGTAGCCTCAGCTTTTATTCTGAAAAGGGTTTGCGAGGAGCTCTGAGGAGCAGGAGGCATGAAATGGGGTAAAGCACCACAGGAACGCCTTTGCCTTTGCAGGCACTCACCTGGCTCAGGTGTGTCCTGTCCTGCAGCGAACCGCAGCCACAGCCCAAGGGAGAGCACTGCCTTGGCCAGCATGGCAAAGCCTGGTCCTGGGCAAGCTACCTTAAATCCGCCAGCTGGGCTCTGTGAAGGCAGAGGAAAAGCTTCAGATCAGTCATAGTCCGGATCCACCAGATCCCAGCGCGATCCCACTTCCATGCCTTGAGATCTCCGCCCGCTCCCCGCCGTGTGTTTCGCTGGGCTGTGGTGCGAGCTCTGGCTGCTGGAGGCGATTCTCCTTCCTCCCCCCCACTCCTTTTGGAGTCATAAATCCATCTTGACAGGAATAGCTGGAGGAGAGGCACACGCAGCGCTCCTGCCGCTCTTCCCCTGCCGAGTTAAGCTTGCCCCGGGAGCGGGGGTTCGCTTGCGAGGCGGTCTGTGTGCAGCTGGGGCTGGTTTGAAAAATATATCCCTATAGATAAAACTTTGGCCCTGCGAGGCACTGGCAGCAGGCCAGTTACCAGGGGAGGAAAGAAAAAAGGAAAGAAAAGCTGCGAAAAATCCAAAGCTCTCCGCTCTGGAATGAGCTGGAAGAAGGAAAAACACGTTTATAAAGGAAAGAAAGAGTAGAAAGGCTGGGGAGCTGCCCTGCCCTGGGAATATTGGCTAATCTTCTGGGAGGAGCATTGCACAGGTCCTAGTGCTACCCTCCCGCGGGCTGGGGGACAGGCGGAGCCCGTGTCCCCTGGGGAAGGGCTGCTGGGGTCACCGAGGCACCCAGAGCCTGCGGGAAGGGGCTGCTGCCGGGTGGGAAAGGGCAGGGAGCAATATTGGGAATTGCAGCTGGCACAGCAACAGCCCAGGGATCATCTCCCTCAGCGTGGTGGTAAATACGGGCTCGAGTCCGGGATTCTGAGGGAAAGGGGGCTCACAGCCTAAAGATAAACCCGTGATAAGCCTCTCAGTGGATACGGGGAGGGGAGAAAACACCAACGATCCCGAGGCTCAGCCTCTCCGTGCCCCTGTGTGCAGGGCATTTGTGCCAGAACATAAAGAAATCAAACCCAATCCCCTTTCCCGTGCCTGTCCTGCTCTCCTTGTGTCTACATTTGGCTCCCACTCATCAGGTGAGGTGACAACAATTCCCTTTCTCCTTTCCACTGTAGGTTTTTGCCTCTGGACAAGTCCAGGATGTTACCAGCAGAGGGAAAAGCTGGAAAATTACATCCAGTTATGAAGAGATCCATCAGTCATCATCTCCTTAACATGGGGAGTGACCAGCAGGCCAGGCTGAAAGGCAGCAAAGAAGGGATGTTTGGAAGCTTTTGGGATTTCGGACACTGGTGAGCAATATTTCCTCCAATTTTATTTTCTTCCCCCCTGGGAACTGTAAAAAAAAACTCAACAGGAGTTAGGGGCCAAGGAGAGCACAGAGTGGAAAAAAGTTGTATCCAAACTCATCCACCAAATGGAAAGTCACAACAGGCTGGAGATCCAATTAAAACCCATGGATTCAGACAGTTGAGGGCACTTGTTTGTGCTCCCCTCCCAGTCTGGGACCCATCTGCATCCCGAGGGAGCTGACAGCAGCAGGCTGTTCCATAACTCAGTCCATGCAGCCCTGGGGTGGTGCCAGCCTCACCCAGGGGTCCATACAGGCTGGAATCAGCTTTATCCCGGGTTTTAAGGGAATGGGATATCCCTGCTCTCACTCTGAGTTCCCCCCCGAGGGAAGCTCCAGGCTCTGGTGGCAAAGGAGCTTCCAGGGGAAATGACACAGCAAAGCAAATCCCACACGGTCTGATCCCCCAATCTGAGCAAATCCATCCTTTCCTGCTGCACAAATTCCCGCTGGATCCAGGGGCTGCTGGATTGACCAAGAAGGAAAAGTGTTTTCCAAACCCCTGCTGAGTTCAGAACTTTCCCAGTCACACCCTGGTTCTCTGCTGGTGTTTCTGTCCTTGCTGTTCTCCCCCTGGCTGGATTCTGGAGCTGGGTCATGGCAGGGATGGGCTGGAGGAAGCAGGGAACGGAGGTGATGGAAAGAAACCATCTCCATGTACCCACCTGCCCTAGCCAAGGGCTTGGGATGTGCATCTGAGAGCACTGGCAGCCAGTCCCAGCACATTTCAAGCCTGTTTTCTCAGCCCTATTTTCTCCCATTTTTCTTTGCCCCATTGCAAATCCGTTTGCTTCTCATCAGCTGACCCAGACATCCACCTGCTCCCATCCCNCATCCAGAGCCCCTTGATTAGAGCTGGTGGATACAGGGAGATGATTTCCTTCCATTACTCACTTCCCAAGGAAGTGTTGCTCATCTTGAAATAATTCCCTGATTTTTTGCCAGTTTATCCCTGTGGATGCCATTCCCACCCTGCAGCCTGGAGGCACTTCAGCTTTTATCTCCCTCTAAGTCCTGCTGGGATAGGTGCAAGCAGGAAAAAGCAGCCTGGAAAATAATTACATCTTAAAGGGTTTGGGGTTATTTTTAAACTTTACAGGAATTGGCAAATCCTGTTTCCAGTAAGCCTGGTGCCTGTGCTTGTGCTGATTCTTTCCTGGATGCATCCTGCACTCTGGAGCTAGAGGTGCCACTCCAGATTTGCTCCTGTTGAAATCTCAGCTTCCCATCACTTCTAAGCTCAAATTCTCCACCTGCCGTGGATTTGGCCAAAATTCCCTCGGGGTGATCCCCTTCTCCCCCTGCCAAGCTGTAGAACAGCTCAGGAACAATGGATCATTGTAAGAAAAAACCTGAAAAAACCCAAATAAAACCATCACCAACCATCAACCATATTTTGGCTGCGATGTTGCTGGGGCTCAGGTATTTTGCAGAGCCCTCAGTGCCTGGGAAGGTTTTGGAGGTTTTGCTGCAGCTGCTGTGACATTCCGGGGATGTAAACAATCCCCAATTTCTGAAGAGATGCAACATCCTCCTCTCTGAGACGGATTCCTGCAGCTGGAACAAACAGGCTTTTGGGAACACAGCCTCGTTTGAGCTCCACATAGGCGGGTTTGTTTGGAGGGGCATCTAAATATGGCAGTTTGGAAATTCCCCATTTGGAAAGGAAGCAAAGCAGCTTTAAGGGGGTTGAGGAGGGTGAAAACTTCCCCTGGAACTCCAGGCAAGGCTTGTGCAGCCCCAGCACAGGTGGGAAGTCACCCACGGAGCCAGGAATCCAACGGGACAGGGCTTGGGCTGGAAGGCCAGACCTTGCCCAGCTCTTATCAGCCCAGTTGTGGCTCAGGGGATGCTGAGAGCAACAGAAATACCAACATCATCTCCAGGTTTTCCCCCAAAATGAGCAGGAACAGCTCATCCAATGTGTTTCACACTTAATTTCTGCTCAGCTGCAGGCTTGTGGCTGAAAGGCACCAACTTCAACTCCCTGACCCCAGAAATGCCAGCCTGACTTCCAGCCCAGGGTCAGGCCCCGAGTCTGCCACTTCTCAGTTACCTCTGTGTCATGTAGGGCTCAGCCTCGAGTCATCTCTTATTTTTGTTTGACTTGGAAGACAAACTACAAAAATAGATGTGTTTACTCGCAGCATTCGCCAGGTTTATGTTTCTCAGAAGATGAGCAGCGCTAGGAATGACTCCTCAGTGAGGTAAGGCCTAGCTTATAGATGATCTCTTTTATCCCAAAGCTCCCTAAAAAGCCACGCAGCACAAGAACTCAGCCAATTCTGGGGTGAAGAGCAGCAGCCTGTGCTCTGAGCCCTGAATTCTGGGTGCCTCAAGGCCAGAGATTTCATTTTCTCCTTGCTCCTGCCTGGAACTGCTGTAATTCCACAGCTGGAGCAGAGAACCCTTCACAGGGCAAACCAGGAGAAACGGCAGAGGACAACGTGGATCATCTCTCTCCCAGGGGTTCCTGGATCTCTCCTGTTGCCAGGTAGGTCAGGAACAGCCCAGCCCTGTCTGTCCCCATTCCTGTGAGGGCTGCCCTGGGTGTGCAGGGAGCTGGGAGCTCTTGGGTTGTCAGAACTCATCCCCACCCCTCTGCCAGTGCTGTCCTCGGGCAAGGAGGAGCTGCCAGGGAGATCTGTGCCTCTGCTTCACCCTCAGCTTTCCCTCAGCCAGGACGAGGAGGAGGAGAAGCCTGGGAAACACTGACCCCCAAAAAACCAGGCAGGACACAGGCCCAGCCATTCTGGAGTGTCCAAAACTCCCCCAAACCCCACAGTCAGTGCAACCCCAACCCCAAGAGCAGGGCAGGAGGACACAGATGAACTTCTGGAGCCCGAGGCTTTGCCAGACCGATGTTCCCCATCCCTGTTTGCAGTGACAGAGTGCCATAAATAAATGGGTGGGTGTTAGACACAAAGATCTGATTCCAGAGTGCCAGGAACTGCACAGGAGTGAGGGTACAAACATGGGTGGGCTCCTGAACGTCCTGAGCAGAGACCCACTGTGTCTTTAGGACCAGCACCTCTTTCCAAAGACTGCAAGACTTGTGTTGAAAGCTTCAGAGGGCTTTGGGAGGAGTGGTTGATTCAGATCCCAGATCCCTACAGCCTGCCTGAACCAACTTTTCCATGAAGCTCATAATTCCTTGGACTTAGCTGGGCACGAGTTCGACGGCTCTGAAAGGGGGGAGCCTTTCATGTTTCTCCCCGAGAATCTCTAGCAGAGATTCTCCAAGGTTTTAAATTCCTGCTTCATTTCCTTCATGAGACAGGATTTGACTGCCTTTTTCCCAGCTGGACCTCACTTTGCTTGCCAGGAACCCAAATAGCTCTGAAAATTGGACTCACTTCTAAGCAGTACAAGCAAGGTCTGCATGGAGTGGTCAATTTTTAGCCAAGGGCTATTCTTCAGAGTGGATCATTTTCCTTATTGCTTGACTCCTTTGCCCTATCCCCATCCTGTTAGGAAAGCCCAGACGACCAGGAAAAGCCAAATTTGAGAGGCTCTCCTTAGAACTGCGTTTCCTGAGGAATTTCCACCTACGTAAGGAGCTGCTGCTTCCCCTTGAACTGCAACTTCTCAGCCTTGAGAGCTCCCAGCCTCTCTCAATAGTTGCAGTCTCCTACCTTTGTCCGTCTGGGAGAGAGAAAAAAATACCAATTTGGAGCATCCTGCAGGGATGCAGAGGAGACTCCAGCATTTGGAGAGTCCTTGTTTGTGTGCAGGGAGGAGCCAGCACAGGAACAACCAAAGCAAAGAAGATCAGATTCCCTCCCCGAGGAGGCTGCCCCGGCATCTGTTTCTCTTACTTCACCTTCTGTCCCCAATTTCTGTGAATCCCTGCAGTAATTAGGGCAGATTTGCAGCCTCATACCTCACTCAGGGCTCTGTCAGGGTGCTGGAGGGCTGAGTTAACCCCGTCACGGCTTTTATTTGACCACAGCGCTGTTCCATCCATCTCTAGCTCCTGTTTCAGGCAGTGAAAAATCTCTCAGGAGAGGCCATCGGGGCATTTTTCCCTTTCCCTGGAGCCACAACCCCTGGGTGGTTGGGAACAGAGCAGCCCCAAGGGAGGGCTGCTGCTGCCATCAGCTGCGTTTTAGGTGTGCTCTATTTTTGGGGCTCTGTGCGAATCCTGCGGGGCTCTGAGCGCGCTGGGTGGGGGAAGCAGCAGCAGGGACAGTGATGGATGGGTCTCCGAGCACCCATCGGCCCCATATCCAGCCACAACAGGAAAGGGAAGCAGCGTGGGGCTGGGAGTTCCCATCGGGAGAGGCTCCTGGCCCCCTCTGGAAGCGCAGCTGCAGCAGAGCTGGCCAAGCTCTGCTCCTGCTCTCAGCCTGGAATTCCGAGTGAGGCCGATTTTCCATCAGCCCCAACACCCAGGTGACAGCTCCAGCCTCTCCACTCCCAGCTCTGCAGCCTTCTCCTTCTTCCCTGGGACCGGAGAAGCTTCACTTCAGGATGAATCCAGCCCTAAAGCTGCCACGCTGGGGTGGAACAGCTCCAGCACCGCCGTGGCTGCAGCGGAGGTGCAAACTGGGCCAGTCTGGGACAGAGATTTCCATTTATCTCCCTGCTCCAGGCTGCCAGAACGGCACCAACCCTCATTTTCAGGGTTTAGATCAGAGCTGCCTCTAAGGTAGCCTTTGCTGAGGGCTCCCTTTGCATCTGGGGCTTTTCACCCCCTCTCAGTAAGAGGCACAAACATGTGAGCAGGAACAAAGCTCGGAGCATAACAAACAATCACCCTTTTTGTGTGAGGCCGGCAGGGCAGCTGGGGAGGGAGTGGGAGGGAAGGGAATGACTCCCTGTGCCGTCAGCAGGGTTTCTCCAGCCCAGCTGACCTTGGCCAGCTCCCTCCCTGCTCCTGGAACACTTGGGAAGTTGTCCCCCCGTGGTGGTTTAGTGTCAGAGGGGGCACAGCACGGGATCAGCTCTGAGTCAGCTCCTCCTCCGAGGCACCAATTCTTCATTTTCCACGAGCTCAGCGAGTTCTAGAGGTGCAGGTGCCTTGTGGAGCCAGGCTTTGGAGCACAGACAGGATGGGACAATCAACTGGCTGCTCCTGAGGGCAAATCCTGGAGGAAAATCCTGCCTGGGCATCAGCAGAGTCGAACATAAACCACACAGCCCCGTTCCCTACCCCACAGACTTTCCATAAGGGAATTCGGCCATGGGGGAAGAGCAGGAGCATCACTGGGTGGCCTTTGGGGACATCATCCTGTGTTATCCACCTGGAATCATTCCTGGAAAGGGCCACGCTGAGCTCGGGGAGGGCAGGATGGACTGGCTGAGTGAAATGTGGGACTAACAAGGGGGATGAGCCTTGCTGCCATCAGCAAGTTGCTATTTCCAGTCAGAAGAAGGAAGATCTGCAATGCTGTCGGATAAACCAGCCCAGGGAATCGAGGGCTGTGCTGGGAGCTGCTCTGCCTGACATCCATCCCTTCCTCACTGCCAGCCTCACATCCTCCCACGTCAGCCTGGGGAAATTGCTGCCATTCCAGCAGCTCGTGGAGAAAGAGGTGGCTGGGTGCGTGCAGAGCCACCCAAACAATTCCCATCTCTTTTGGGCATAAGAGACTTTTGTTCCAGAGCCGGGTGCTGTAATTCCTGAACGATGAAAGAACAACCAGAACACAAATATTCCCCCACAAATGAGTGTCACTGTCGGACAGGAATGTCCTCTCTGCTCTCCACCCTTTCATGGGGACTCAGCTCCCTCTGCAAGATCAACTGGCTTTTTCAGCCAAGAAAGAAGAGGCAGGTGAATGGATGTGAATGCAGAGCCCATCCACACTCCCCACTTCCCAGCAGGAAAGAGGAATCAAATAGAATCCAGTAAGAAGCATTACTCAAGCTAGGGAAGGAATTGAGGTCCCCTGTGAGGGTTCTGAACATGTGGAAATCTGTCACTGCAGCAAATTCCTCAAGAATGGCCCTAAAAATCCCCCCCAAAATGGGATGAGGCATTGGGAATGCCACTAAAAATTCTGAGAAATGGCAACAGCAACAGAGGAGCAGCTGCACCCACACCAACACTGATCCTGTGCACTCAGATCCTGATAATCTGCAGTTCCAGCTATTCCTCCCCTTCCCAGCTGCAGCCCTGAACCAGGGAATGAAGGAGCACTCACCACCTCCACAGTCATTTTCCCTGCTGGCTCTCAAAAGGACAACCAAAGCTGCCCAAGGTATTTATATAAAAATGGGGTGCAGGGTGGGAAACGGGGAGGAAAATCCTGCTGGAAATCTCAGGTGGTGCTGGTGCTGCTCGGGAGGGAAGCTGTGTTCAAACTGGGCTGCTCCAAGTGTGGGGCCTGCTCTGATCCCCTCTCCCTGCTCCCTGGGCATGGCTGTCCTGCAGAGGAAGTCTGGCAGATCCTGTTTTGCAGAGTTCTCCCACACATGGGGCTTTTTCTGCCTCTGCTTCGCTTCCTGGCACCTGTCAAGGACGTTGTTGTCGGGATGCTTTGCCAATAAAAGGCACTCAGAGCTTCTCGTCCCATTTGTTCTCTCTCTTCCCTCATCTCCAGGACTCACAAATGCTTGGGAGGCCATGGCAGGCTGGGCAGGAATGGAGGGAACACCTGGAACAGGATGGAGAGATCTCCCAGAGGGGTGAAAAAAGGAAAATTGATGCAGAGTGGAACTGTGAAACTTTAAACCAAAGAGCTTTTTGCCTGCAGTCCCTCAGACTATCCATGTTACTGCTTCCATCATGAATGTAGGCTCCCAAAACTTCTCTGCTTTCAGGGAATTCCCTACAAATCTCCAAAGCGGTGGGGTGGAATTCTGGGAGTTCTTCCCCCTTCTCTCCTGGCCCTTCAGCCCAATCCATGGCAGGATGTGAGGAGATTGCTGCAGGTTTCACCAGCAAAACCCACAATGTTTTCACCCCACACATCAGACCTCTGAGGCTGCCCAGAATCCAGCGTTTTTCCGGGATTGCAGATCAAAGAGCAGACGGTTCCAGTGCAGGGATTCCTGGAATCATCTTTTGTTACGGCCGATCGTTAATCAGGGATGAAGAGACTTTCCTGCCAGGCCGTTCTGGAAGGAGCATGGAAGCTGGAGCCTGAGCCATGCCATGCATCCTGCAGCACCCCAAACCCTTCTGGAGGGTGCCAGCAGGAATGCAAAGACCCTTCTGCCCCGTGCTAGACCAGAGTAAGACACACGAGGGGTCACAAACCCAAAGTGTTTTAATTTCTGGTTGTGAACGATCCAGACGTGGGAGGAACTCCAACAGTGACCTCATGGAAATGTCTGGTGCCAGAGGAACACTTGGCCAGGCTTTGGAGGGAATTTTCCTTGTCTCCAGAACGTTCATGGGGTTTTTCTGAACAGCCACATCCAGCAGGGCTGACAGGGAGATGCTGCATCTGTTGCAACTCCATCATCCATGGATCGTTTTCCTCCCTCCCTCCAGGCTTTCCTGGGATAAAAAAGGGACTTGCTGGCCTCCAGTTTTTCCCTCTAATCACTGTCAGTGGGAATCTGCCAGTTCCTGTGGAATGGCTCAGCACAAACATGGCTTTGCTGCTTCCTGGTGGAAACGAGGGAATTCTGCTGCTGCAGCATTTGTACTCCAGGAAATTTCCAACTGCCTTTTCCCAGCTCACAGGGCACAACAAACCTTGTTCCCCATCACTGCTGTCTTGGTGAGACACCCCCAAAAATCTCACCATGCCCTTTGCCAGCCACATCGGTGTGGCTGAAATCATGGCAAGGAGCAGCAAGATCTTAAATGATCAAAGCAAACACCAAAAAGCCCCGTGAACAAAGGGCCCTTCATCAAGGAACTGAGCAGCTGAGGTGAGTTCCACCCCCAGGACCTGTGCAATCCCAAGGAAAGCTGATTTTCCAAGTGCTGACAGGAATGGTCTGGCCCAGGTAGGCAGAGCCACGCCCAGGTAGGGAGAACAAACCAGAAAAATAGCAGAGTAATTCACACCCTTGTTCAGCTGAGTGACATCTTTAATTGCAAAATTTAAAAATCGGTTTTCTGTCTTCCCCCTGCTCCCTCTGTTTCTGTGGGATGTGGAGTATGGAATCATGAACGAGCAGGAAATCAGGGGTTTGAATGAACCCTCTCCCTGTAACCTGCACTGAAATTCTCTGGTGCTCTGAAGCACTGACTGATTTCCTCTCTGTGCTTTATTTTTCCGTGGATTTCTGAGTATCTGGAGCCTGGCTGTGACTCGAAGGAGTATCCCGAGCAGAGTGGTTTTCCTGGTGCATCTGGCTGAGCTGGGTCGGACTCCACAGCAAACGAAACGTGTCCAGCAGCAGGTGAAGGGCAGCTGGGGCCTGCTTGAGAGAAAAGTGCTCTTTGTCACAGCATCTGTCCCCAAAGCTGACACAATCCCAGCCTCCCTCTCCAGGGGACGAGACCTCTGAGGGGAAAAGCAGTGTGAGAAAGGGGAGCCGGCTCCAAGAAGAAATAGGAGCTCTCCACAAGCAGCTTGGTTGGAAATCTTCCCTCCTTCCCACGCCCTGGTGGGGTAAAGCCCAAGCTCCTGGCAGGAGAGCCAGGCCCTGCACAGCTGAGCTCGTTTAGGGCAAGGATGGGGATGAGGAGTTCTGTTTGCCAGATGGATCCAGCAAACACTTGTTCCTCTCAAACACTGAGTGCTGTGTGAGCACAGGGGCTCTGTTTGCACCTCAGCAGCAGCTGGTGGAGGGAGGCTGAGGGATCCAGGATGGCTGAAGAGGTGGGACTCTAAATGTGAGGGTCAGCACAGCTAAAATAGACACCAAAATGCCAAAAGACAAACCTTTCCCAACTGTGCTGAGCAGAGCCTCAGCCTCAGCATCACAACCGGAGCTGAAACAGCCCTGACTGGTGAGGGGAAGCTGGTGAAGGACTTTTCAAGGACAAAGCAGATATTCCAGGCTTTCAGCAGCGAGAAGTCTGGAGGAAGTCTGCTCCCCTGGTTTCTAATTTTACTTCTGTTCATCTGTGTAGGATGTAGGGCTTGGTTTCCTCAGCTGGGTGCTTGGGAAACAATGGAGGAGGCACGAGTGGGGCTGGCGGCACCTGAAAGCAGAGAGCAAACCAGACAGCACCCCTGCCTTGTCTGGGAGCTTTTGGCTTTGCCTCTTGTCTCTCCCTGAGGTTCACACAAACCATTGACAGCCAGGCCCAGCCCTGCACATCCTGTCTGCTTTTCCCCTCTGGAGGATTGCCCAGCGTGTCTCAGGGGGCAGCAGCACGCCAGCATCTCCTGCTGTGACCCAGCTGTCCTTGCCAGAGTGGCCTGGTTGACCTCGGTGATGCTGAACCCACCAGAGGAGCAAATTGCTTCATGCAGAGATGTCCTGTCTCCCAAAGCACCCCAGAGTCAGGATGGCAGAACAATCTCCAGCTCCTAAAAGGGCTTGGAACAGTTTTCCAGGCTTCCTCTTAGATACCCAGTGTGGTAACTTGTGCCAGCAGGTCTGGTCAAAGCCCCTGACAAGAATATGCTGAAAGACAGGAAAAGAAAAGGACAATTCTGCTTTCCCCTTCCTCCTCCCCAAACGTCTGTGTCAAGGAGTCCCTTCAGAGGCCACCACCTCTCTGTGCCTTCAGGGAAATCCTCAACAGCCTTTAATTGCATCCTGCTCTGCCCCAGGCCCTCGAGGTGCCGGGGATTTGCTCAGAGCTCGGTAGCAGCAGCGGATTTGCTGAGCAGCAGATCCCCAGTGCAGATCGCTTCCCTGGGACACCACTGCAGCCAACTGCATCCCTGGTGAGCCAACTGCATCCCTGCTGAGCCAGCTGCATCCCTGCTGAGCCAACTGCATCCCTGCTGAGCCAGCTGCATCCCTGTNCAACTGCATCCCTGCTGAGCCAGCTGCATCCCTGCTGAGCCAACTGCATCCCTGCTGAGCCAGCTGCATCCCTGTTTGCTGCTGCTCACAAGGGACCCGGAGCCAGCTCCCCTCACACCCTTGGCCACCTGCCCTGGTCGTGCCCACGCCGCACTTTCTCCTGGCACTTCTCACCCCGTTATCTAAACCCATCTTCCTCAGCGGGGTGGGAATGAGCTGATCTTTACAGCCCCGAACCATCCTGTGATTCCTCAGGCACGTTCTTCCTTTCCTGGAGAGGGACGAGGGAGGTGCAGGGGCTGGGGATTGTGGTTGTGCCCTTGCGCTGCTCGCCGTGAGCTGCCGGGATGGGCAGAGCAGTCACACACGGTGGTTTTGGCGTTGCAACGCTTAGGAGGGTGTTGCCAAAAGAGGAATTTCAGCCCCTTGGATTATTCACTGCTCTGCTGAGGAGCAGGAGCAGAACAGAACTTTCAGGAATTAACCCTCCTGCTCCTCCCCACGCTGCCGCTGCCAAGGGGTTACAGAGCCAGCACCTCTGGAAAATGCTCTGGCAGCTGCGGGCAGCTCCCTAAAAGCTCACCAGCTGGCACAGCTCCAAGCTGGGGTGCTCCCTAAGGACCAGTGTCCCTTCCAGCAACTCCCAGTCATCCTCCTGAACGCAGGAATACCCTGAGGAAACACCTTTGTGCTCCTCCTCGCAGCTGGCCCAGGAGAGAGGAGTCCACAGGTCTGGTTTTTGGGAGGGAACCCAAGGCCGGGCGCCCAGCAAGGCGGCATTCCCGGAGCACAGCTCGGGAGTGTCCCCCGTCCCCACCTCGCTGTCCCTGTGTCACAGGCACTCGTGTCTCTGCCGTGTGGCCTGGGAGGAGCTGTCTGGGAAAGCTGGCAGGGATTTAAATGCTCCTGGCAGCCACGGGCACCCACCCAGAGCCCGGGCTGGTGTGACACACCAGGGGCTGTCCCGGTGCCCGCCCAGCATTTCCATGAGCTCAGGCGCTGGCACGGAGCAGGAATGCGAGGCACGGCCGGGACGGCGGCACAGCCCCGGAGCAACGCGGACAGCTCCCAGCTCTTCTCTGGGAAAGTGGCTCTTTTGTCGGGCTGATAATTGTCCCGATGTTTTCCCCCTGGGGAATGGGGCGTAGATCCT
>VZRS01014277.1:0-10578 GCA_013398055.1 Ifrita kowaldi
GCCGAGGAGCGGCAGCGGAGCGATGGAGCGCAGGGTCCGGCACTGCCGCTTCCGCGCCCGGGCGAGCCCCGCGTCGCCCCCCAGGCACAGGGAGGTCATGGGCCCCCTCGGAGGGCTACGCGTCCAAGTGCAGGAGCATCCGAGCCGGCCCGAGCACAGCGAAGGAGCTGCGAAGAAGAGCAAGTGCATCTCGGCTCCGGCGGCGGTTGAGAAGGAGGCCCGGGGTGTCATCAGGAGAGAAAGGGACCATGAAAGGGGCAGCGGTGACCGCCAGAACGAGGAGAAGGTCCTGGAGCAAAGTGGGAATAAGATGTGGAGAAGAGCTGCCGTGCAAACGGAGCGACCCGGCGTGGCCTTTGAGGCCCGCCCACTGAAGGTGGAGAAGAGCGGTGTCCCGGCTGGATCCCTGTGCGAGCTTGGGAACCTTCCTCAAGATCAGAACATCCCGGTCTTGTTTCAGTCCTTACCTTCCAGGTCCCACGTACAGCTCCAAGGCCCTCTGCCCTCGCAGCTGATGCATGTGACTCCAGTGCCGATAAAACAAGTGCCAGTTCAATTGCAGCCTCTACTGCAGCATCCAAAGA
Organism: Ifrita kowaldi; assembly: GCA_013398055.1. Lineage (NCBI taxonomy): Eukaryota > Metazoa > Chordata > Aves > Passeriformes > Cinclosomatidae > Ifrita > Ifrita kowaldi. Next base: position 585 of record VZRS01014277.1, read on the forward strand.
TTGAAACAAAAAACGTTCCCCTCACAGTCCTGCCCTCGGATTCAGGTATTCTGGTCAGAGAGCTTGCAAGGTGGCACACGGGTGACACTCAGAGGCACACAGGTGACAGGTGATCAGGCAGGAGAACACAAGTGGAAAGGTCATGTTTGAGAACCATCCCTTTGCACAGGCTGGGTTTAGCACAACTCTCTTGCACAGCATAAGACACAAAAGCATGGGAGCACAGAGTTCTGTAGTGGTTTGTTACAATCAAGGCAGTTTTGTCACCCTGCACCTTGTCTGCATGAAACCCCTTAGGACTGTTCAGAATTACACTGAGTTATGATTGCAGTTTTAATGTCAGGAATCTTCTTGATTTTTAAGGCTACAAAGTACTCGTACACCTCTCTGAGAAAATCTGGACACGTTAAATGAAGAGCGTTTTGAAACATCTGGATTAGAAGCTTTTTTTTTTTTAATATCTAGACTTTCAAAATTAATTAATTAAGTAAGGTCTTAAAGACTTTTCCCCTTTATTGAGTATGTGAAAGAGTTAATTTCTAAACCTTTTCCGGAGAGGAAATTGCTTGCTCAGGGATTAGTTTTAAGAGGCCTGGAGATTCATCATGTTGCCAGCTCAATTAAAATGCAGCCGGTGTTTACAAAGAGCCAAAGCCAGGTATCATGTAACAATCATTTGGGAACACAGGTTCCTCCAACAAAATGAATGTCCAAATCCAAAAAAAGAAAAAAAAAACAAACAAACAAACAAAACAACAACGCAGCAAAACCCAAGCAGAAACCCAAAACAGCGACAGCCTTGGCTGAGAAGGCAGGGACTGCACAGGTGTGGGACTAAGCAGCCCTAGCATCCTTAGTCCTAGTCCCTGCATCCTTAGGGCTTTGGATACATAGTTCTGGTGGTGATAACAAATTTGCTGTGGTGCGGTCTGTGCTATACAACATTAAGTTTATAAATTCCTAAGAAAACAAGCCAGCTGAAATCCAAACTAGTGTGGTAGCAGTCCCTGTTTCTTTCTTCCTTTTTTTTTTTTTTTAAATTATACATAACAAAAGCCAGGTAACTGATTCCTTGTGCAGTGACTCAGCGAAGGGCAGTGGAGGATACTCAGCTTTAATTATTTTGTAGGAACTGCTCTCCGAATGCACACTGAGTTTTATCTGTTCCAAAGCTCCAGTGGTGCTGTTGCCCAACACCCTCTGGATGCAGTATTGAGTGTGACCTGCTGTATGCCCTGGGAGATGATGATCTTTCCTTGCCTTGTTGCACAGGGATGCCAGACACTCCGTTCAGCAAGACCAAGAGTGGCCGTGTGAAGCGCCCAATGAATGCATTCATGGTGTGGGCCCGGATCCACAGGGCTGCTGTGGCCAAAGCCAACCCGGGTGCCAACAATGCAGAGATCAGTGTTCAGCTCGGCCTGGAGTGGAGCAAACTCACTGAAGAGCAGAAGCAGCCGTATTACGAGGAAGCTAACAAAATAAAACTGAGGCACAGGGAGGAATTTCCTGGTAAACACCTTATTTATTTACCTGAATGCTTTAGAAGTGCAGGGCTTTTTGGAAAATCAATCTCTTGCGTTATAGCAAGTAATGGGGATAGAAAAAAATTTACAAATATTACAAGCACACAATCCTTCTGTGTGCTTGAAACTGTATGAATTTTTTACAGCATTCAAAATGGTGGTGCTTAGACCACCACAGCTACAGCAGCTCTTCTGAATGCTTTAGTAGTCTAATGGCCAGAGAGCAAGCTTGTTGTGAACATGGCCTGCTGCATCAGTTTCCTTGCTCCAGAAAGAGCTGCCCAGGTGGCCTGTGGTGACACATGCATCCATTCCTTAAAAGCAGGAAAGGGAAATGTCACAGGAAGCACAAACAGCATTGTATTCTGTGGGATTCTTCAACACGTAGGCTTGAGGTTCCCAAATAATGGTGTGAAAAATGTTGTTTCTCAGCCTTTTGTCAAGTGTTAAAATTTGTACCCTTAACAAATTCATTTATCCAGAAGATAACGGAGCATAAGTACTTTGAACATTTTAAAAAGCTGTTGAGATACCAGTTGTTGTGATCCTTTCTCTCTCTGTTGTCATAATGCTGCTTGTTAATGATCCTGTCTGATCTGTCATAAACAAGGAAAAGAGCATCACTCTCCCTCTCTCCTTGCATCTTTCAAAAAAAGAAAGAAAAAAAAAGTGTTTAAAGTTGCATTAAGAGTTAACCCATGTAAGAAACCAAGCAGCTCAGTGTAAATTCATAATATATTTATTTATATGGCTGTAAGTGTTTGGTTAATGTTGTCAGGCAAAGGCAAACATACTTGTCCAAAATCTATCCAGGGTTCCTAGTGGGTCATATTTTCTGTTATGTCTTGTAACCTGCAGACATATGTGAGACTTAAGGGGTTAAGAAAACAACGAGGAAAGATTCACATTTTGAATAGTTGTGGTTTTCTTCCACGCTGAAAACCCACAGTACCAGTGTCATGTTGTCCTTAATGTGCTTTCCTCAGCTGGGCCACATCACTCCCCACTGTTTGGTATTTCTTTGTCTCACAAGCAGGTACTACTTGGTAACATCTCAACGATGCCCAAATATTTCTATTTCATTTCCAGTAAAATTCCCCATTTCCAGCTCACCAAAACAAGTGGAGCATTGCCATTGCCTACAGGGGCAGATTTTGGACTTGTATTATCAGATCCTTCAGAATTACAGATAACAGAGCTTTAGATAAATAATTAAACCATCCAAAATATTGGATGTCTGCATCTTTTTTCATCTCTGACAGGTTGGGTTTATCAGCCAAACAAAAAGAAGTGTTCTCCACCACCTGGCTCTGCTGCAGTTTTGGGCACTTCCCAGAGTACCATCACTACAAATCCAGCTGGCACCCTTCCCTTCTCAGCACCTACTTACTCTTTTGTCAACTCCAACGTTAAGAACAATGTTGCACGTCCAGTCAGTGAGTTTCCTGTAGTGAATTATTTTAAAATTTCAGAATTTACCTATTCCAGTAAGAGTTTGTATTTATGAGAGCTTGTAGTGACAGGACAAGGGGGAATGGCTTCAAACTGAAAGAGAGTAGGTTTAGATTAGATATTGGGAGGAAACTTTGCTGTGAGGGTGGTGAGGCCCTGGCACTGGTTGCCCAGAGAAGCTGTGGCTACTACCCAACACTTCCGTGCTACTTAAGCTGTTAGGCTACAGCTGCTTCTTTCCCTTGTTTGGTCTCCACCTCACAGATACCCTGGAAGGATCTTTGTTTTTACAAGAACTCCACACTGGCAGTGAAATAGGGTGTGAGAGCCCTCAGTCTAATGTAAGAGCTGATCTGCATATTCCTTAGAGAAAGAGCTCTGGCTCTGTCAGTGCATGGATAGTGGATTTCAACAGCAGACAGCTCAGATCCAGGCAATGGCATTTTCCTCTTTAAGCATCCTGACAAGGGCTGCTTTTTTTGCAGTGAGACAAGAAAATGAAATTATGCTGTGTGGTAATACTTGGAGATATTAAAACAAAAGAACACTCAGCTTTGTTCTGGTGGAGTTCTGAGTTAGTGATGTTTGAAAACTTTTATGCAATGTGTTTTGAAACCTTTCCCTGTAAAGGCAGCCCTGTTGATGAGGTGTGATTTGAAAGTGTACATTGAAGTTGGTGCTCTGCAAAACATTTCAAAATGAGATTGTCTAGTGGTACATTCATTGGTGAAATAAGGAGCCATACTGGAGATTAGAGTGTTTTAGACTCCTCAGCACACAGATTTGTTATAAATTTGGCTCACTCCTCAATAGATTTGTGAGGTCTTCTGAGCTGAAGGCACACTCCAACCCATTCTGGGGCCTTATTAGGACAAGACACAGCCTCACCAGACCCATAGCCACAACTCACTAGCCACTTCCTTCCGCCTCTGGGTTTCTATGGAAGGAAGCTTTAATGTGTGGGCTCCAAACCCATTTGTCAAAACATGTTAGGTGTATGACATGAGTAGCCGGGAGAGTTTGTGAAGAAATGTTCTGTGTCTGCTCAGAAATGCTGTGGTTTGCTCTGCTGCTGTTTATCAGAACTCTGTATTCCTGTCTGATAAATAACTGTTTTGTTTCCTGAAGGTGAGTCTCCTGCCATCCGTCTGCCAGCTTCTTCCGTTCAACACGCTGGGCCCGTGACCCTTTTCCAGACCACGGCTGCAAGCACCACATCAGTGGCTGTTGCAGTTCCAACCCTGCCCCTGCACCCTGTAGTTTCCTCGCAGCACTTTGCTGAACCTGCTCAGACAGAAGCTTTTGTATCACCTGGGCTCAATTTCTCCCTGAAGAGACCTGCACCCGTTTTCGCTGAGAGCTTCAGCAGCAGAAACCCAAGTAACACCAGCACCTCTAGTGGCAGATTTTCTGTCTCTAACAGTGAGATCCCAGGGATTTCTGTTTTTCCGAGAGGCATAGCTCTTCCCCAGGCTACCCCTTTTATTCCCTCCCCTGCCTATGTGTCTGCTCCCATTGGACAACCAGCCAGTTTGTTGGGAGGAACTCCTCAGTATCCATTTTGCCACCCTTCCTTTATACCTGGACCTCGCTGTTTCCCCTCAAGGTAATGAAACCATTTCAATACCACTAAGAAAAAATGCTGAAAGGCAGGGAGTCTTTTGACTTGCAGAAAGCAGATGGAGCATTCAGAGGGAAAGGAGCTCTTACCTTCCTATAGCTCCTGTGTGGTGGGACCCCCTGGCCTCAGCCTGCTCGTAATATGTGCCCAGTTACAGAAGGCTCCATAGAATTATTGCAGTAATTGGCATTCCCAAGGCCATGGAAAACAGAAGTATCTTCTTTCCACTTTATGGGTCTAAGTGCAGTTGATTTAGGCAGAAGAGCGTTAGGTAGAGATAATGTAAATATATTTTGAAAATGGTCGGATAGAATTAAAGTAGGTGTGCCCTGGAGATGTCTCCTGGGTACACTGTGATTACCATAAGTGCTAATACTTCTGAAACCCAGCCTGGTGGGAGGTGCCTGCAGAAATCTTGTGTGAGTAGTAATTCCTAGTTCTTCCTTTTCAGTCTCTGAACAGTCAGTCAGATGTCCCCTAATCGAAGAATTTCCAAGCTAACACATGTAGTGTCCCGTGGGTATTTGCTGAGCTGAGCATGCACAGAAAGCACCAGTGCCCTGGTGCAGGAGGGCAGCTCAAACACAGTCATGTGATGCTTATTCTTTATAGAGCATCACTTTTCTTTCATGACTGTGCAGTAGCAAACCTAACAAATTATTATGATTTTTAGACTTAAATTTTGCCTGTTTGTACACTGCTCATTCTCACTAGTAGCAGCAACCAATATGTTCCTTTGGCAATAAGACCGCCTGGTCTTTAATTAGGGCTAATGATGACCCATCAAACTCAGAAGAACTTCAGGAGCTGATAAGTGCAATACAACACAGGACACATATTCCCAAAATTGCTACAAATGATCTTTGCTCAGCCCTTGGTGTCTGAAATGAGGCAGTTTTTGAGGCCTCTGAGAGAGAAGAGTGTTCTTGCAGCATGAAAAATTGTTCTGATTTCACACATTAATGGACTTCTGAAGGCTGCCAGCTTTGCTAATGCCAGGGTCATTCTAATACAATGGTTTTTAAATGGTCTGTCCTATAAACTCATTTCTTGCATACAGGAGTCATGATTTCTGAACTGAAAGTGCAGATGTATGCACTAAAAATTTAAATATTAGGTTGGAATGATGACTAGTTCCCTTGAAACCTCAGTAGATATTGTATCAATGTCTTTATGATGTCTGCACTGTAGAGCTCGATTACTCCTTCACATATTTTGTTTTCTTCACAATGTAGTGAATTTCTCTAAAACACTCTAAATTACAATCCCTGTGTCATTCTGCATCAGAATAAAAATTCAGGCATCTGCCACTGGAGGAATACAGTTCCATTTGACATAGTAACTCCCTGCAATTTACTATGTGGTTACTTTTTAAAAATTTATCACTGTGCATTCTTTAAATATTGACATTGACAACCACATATTGGGCACGAGGATTCTCTGTCCTGTTTGATAACAGTGTAACAGATGCAAGAGCTCACTAAAAATTATAAATAAGAGCGTTTTACCCCAGGTCTGTCACAAATTTTGGCACACAGAATTAGACAAACTGACTTTTGATGCTTTTTTTAAAATTAATCTGAGTATGTTGATTAACTCACTGCATGCTGGTTTATCCATGGTATTATTTGATTGATAAATACAGTGGGGTTTATGTTTGTTCTCAGAGCAGCCTCATGTATATGAGGTTGAAGAGATGCTTATGCACAGAAATGGAATCTGAATGACTCTTGTTATGGTCCTAGTGCTGAAATTAGGCATGGTTGTAAAGTTTGTATGTTTTAAGAAGCAGGATAAGCTGAGTAGCATGGAACATTAGTGTCATTGTGCAGCCCTGCATTTCTGAAAGCCAGCTTTGAACCTCTTTCCTTGCAGCACATTCCCACTCAGAGCTCCCTTTGGCTACGGGAATTTCTCCAGCTCAGTGCCTCAGTGCTTTGGCTTTTATGAAGAGAGGAACCAGAGGCAGGAGGTGATATTTTCCCCTCTGGATGAAGACTATCATTTCAGGCCGTACTCAGATGAGAGGCTGCGTGAGAACCAGCGCGTCTGTGGGAGCCCCGAAATTGTCTCCTGTCAGAGCACCTGCAGTGAGGAGCGAGTCCTGAGCCCCCTGCCACAGCTGGACGTGGAAGTGGTAGAGGAGGTTTTGCCATCCCCCCCATCTACTCCCTCCAGCACTTACATTGTCAATGTAACTGACAGTGATGAGGAAGAGGAAGTAAAGTTTTTTCGAGTATTGTAATTTTTAAAACATATTATAATCCAGAGAAATATTATAGAATGGGAAATAAATGTTTACCTCAACACCACCTTTTCAGTCAGTGTGTTCAATGGGAAACCCAGGTAGCTTTAGTAAGTTGCACAGGTCATTTTGAAGAGTCTGATGAGCTGTTTGGATAAGAGGAAAGTCTTATAAATAGTAGAAAATGCCTGTTCATTTCTAAGTTCCCACTGAAAGCTGATCTGGCCTGCAGGAATGCCTGTGGCCAAATGTACTAATTCCTCCACAAGTCTGTTTTGGGGTACAAAACAGCTGTTTGGGGGATCATTCTCTAGATCTAACTTCCCTCTTCTCCCATCTTTCTTTTTATACCCTGTGGAGTAAGACATCAGTGCACCAGGATCTAGAATGGTACACAACTGTTCTGATTAATTCTACTGAGCCCAGAGGGAGAGAGGACTGGTTTAACACATCCTGGACGTACTAATGGAAAACTACATGTAAGTGTGATCCTTTCTTCCCTCCCAGCTAGAGCTGATGTCCTGGACTGGTTGTTAGGGATCTATGTCTGTAGGTCTGTGTCACTGGAGCCAGCCCTCAGCTGAGCTCTCTTGAAGGCTCTCCTGTCTTGTCGACAACAGAAGTGAAAGTTATGCAAACAACCCACTCAAACCTGGCTTCCTCTGCGTCATCCCTCAGCGTGTCTGGCAGCCCTGCAGCTGGGAAAACGTGGTAGAAGAGGTTTTTAGTTCCCCTTTCTAGGTCGTTTTCAGCTCACCTACGAACTTCTCCTAAATACAGATTCCTGAAGTGCCAAGTATCTGTGCTGTTGCTTTCCTCTTGCCATGTGAAGTGGCCAGTCTAGGCCAGCATAGGCAGGGCCAGTCCCTTGGTGACTGTGTGCCCTCCTGCAAGCCTTCATGGCAGTGCAGAGGGTAATTGGGATGTGAGGGACATGTTCTACTTGCTTATAATTATTTTCTTCCTTACTGTTTACCTTAATCTAAACTAAAAACCACCTTGCATCCTTGTCAGCTTGAAAAACAGATGCAGATTTTCTGTACAAAGTTTGTTTCCTTCCTGCTGCTGTAAAAGTCTAAAGACGGGTGCTTCCCAGTGCATCACTGCCTGTGGCTATCCATTTACACAGACGACTTTCTTCTCCAAAATTACTGGACAGTTTTATGGATTGGATGTTATTAAAAACCCTTGTGCTGTTATACCTGTTTCCCTTCTCTTACAAGAATGAGCTACTTTAGTATAATCACTGTTGTGTTGGAGAAGTTTGCAGGCAGCACAGAGAGGATTGTAGAGTTTCACATGTGGAAATACAGTTAAAAAGATGTGTCTGCAGATACAAGTTCACTTGCCTGCAGGAATGAAGCAGAAGTCATGGCAGAAAGTGGTAGCAGTGACCCACCCTTTAAAAGAAGCACAGGGAGTGCTTTGATACCCTTTTGCTATCGGCACATGGGGACAAGCCCTTGCCTAGCTCCTGATCATCTTACAGCGCTTCTCCCTCTTTGGCAGGACAGCTGCTCCAGGGCCCTTCCAAATATCCCTGCTGTCCTTCATGGGTGGTGGAAAACCAAAGCTAAACAGAATCTTCTGGGTCAGCGGAAGCTGCTCTCAACTGTTAGGACTCAGGATAAAGAAGTTTGTTCTTAAATCTCCAGTTTCCCTCATGGATTCACAGCTTCCCTCCTGTGATCATTTCGAATGATCTGAACAAGAAGAGTGTTCTGTAAAACGGGAGATTTCACATTCCGCACAAGTCAGCCAAAGTCGTAACATTTCTCTCACCAGTGGGAGTGTCTGCAACGCAGATGTTAGGCAGGACAGTCTTCTCCCTTCTCCTGCTAAGACTTTGGCTCTGGGTAACGTTTCCTTCAGTGTCAGCAGGAGTCTTCTCTTCACTTTGTTCCACAGCCTTCCCTATTTCTGAAGAGAGAATTCCAGTGGAATATTACTGAGCTCTGATACACGTCCGAGTCGTTCTCTGCTCAAGTCTGTTTCTTGAGTGGGCATTTTCCCCTCTAGGTCCGTTTCCTTCTCTGTGCCTAATTCCTGATTTACTATGAACTAAAGGAAGAATCACCATATTTTGCTCTCCAGCTAACAACAATAGCGTTAAATCATCTTGCAAATTGTCGAGCAAGTGCAGAACCCCCTCTGCAAAAGCTCTGTCATCAGTTTTGCCCTGGGGAGGCTGAAACACCTCATTGTCGAGCCTAATGAAGGAGCCTTGCTCCGGGTGCTGCACGGGGGCTGCTGCTCCGTGCCTTGGCCATGGGTGATGTAAGAGATGAGGGAACAGAGCAGACTTGAAATTCTCAGCTGATACTTTTAATCAGGCGGTTTGGATCCTGGAGGAAATGAGTCCGAGCCTGTGTAATTCTTAGATAACCAGAACTCTGACCTTTTTGTGTGAAATCTAGCAAATGTCCCACTGACTTCGGGAAGAGCTTTTGAAGAGGTGGGCACAGGCAGGATCTGACTCATCCTGTGCCAGAGGCAGCGTTACAGCACCTGAGCACTGTTAACAAGGCTAAAATACCCTGAATCTTTCCATGCAACCATGTCTCAGTAATGTAAATGATGTATCATCTATATATAGATAGATTCACCTATATATAACCACTGCACAGCCTGTCGTTATATTTTTGTACAGGGAGTTTCTGGTGATTATAAATTGAGATATCAATTCTCATATTACCAAGAACCAAAAATAAAAATATCACTATATAACAAATGCGAATATGGCACATATTTTATTTTTATGATACTTGAACACTGAAAACAATCACAAGCAGTTGTTGGCCTAAATATTTTAATAATCTTAAAATAAGGCTCATTTTATTCCATTTTGTGCTTTTTTGAGCTGATCTTCTTTTAGAGAAATATATGGAGCAGTCCCTGCAAAGATTTGTTGTACTGAGATTTTGACAGTCCTTTAGAACAAGCATACATGTTTGTTTCAAAGTGGAGGTTTTTTTTCCTTTGGGTAGACAGAAATTTTATGCAGGGATGAAAGCAGAGTAGCTAAATTTGTGTCTAAATTTGGCTTGCATTTTTACTTATTTATAATATAGACATGCACAATAGTGCCATTGTTTTCTTCTATATTACAGGCAGCTATAAATAAGTAGGGGAATTCACAGGAAAAAAAAA
>VZRS01014278.1:0-44850 GCA_013398055.1 Ifrita kowaldi
TTTGTGTCCCAGTTCTGCTCCCAGAGACTGGGAGAGGATTTCTCACCCACTTCAACCTCCACATCTGGAGTGTCCGGATGCCTTTGGATTTTCCTTTGCTTTCCTCCCCACGCTCAGTCCCGGTGGCTGCTGGGGACAGAGGAATGGCTTTGCCAGGCTGTCCCTGTGACCTAGGACAGAGAGGGGACAGCAGAATGCCCCGGGGGAGCAGTGACAGCCCCTCTGCTCAGAGAGCCAGCACTGCAGGTGCCAGAGCCACCCATCTCCATCCCATCCCCATCCCATAACTCCCACAGCGGCCTGTGCCAGGAATCATTGGAAAATCCCCCTCCTTAACCTCTCTGACAAGCACTTACTCCTCAAATCCTTGGATTCATCCTCCTCATTCCCATACCAGGGCTGGCTGCAAACATTCGTGCCTGGGCTGGCTGCTCCTACACCAGGGATTTAAGCCATGGGAAGCAACAATCCATAAAATCCTGGCACTGGATCCCCCAACCTTCCCAATCCCAACCCCTTCTGGCACGGCAGGATCTGTTATCCAAGTGCTTCCCTCATCCACACATTCACTTCCCACGTGTGCGGCCTCCTGATGAAGGAGCACATTCCATGCCATGGAAAAGGGCTATTTTTTCCATCTGGGCCGTGCTGACAGTGTCAGGCCTCTCATTTAAGCTCCCAGCTGGATTTTTGAATTTGTTCTTTTCCCTCTTTCCCTTTTGGGCCCATTGTTTGTGCAGGGAAGGATGTGCCAGGCGGGAGGGGAACGTCTGTCGAGGTGTCCATCAGGGACAGGATGTTATCTGTGAACTTAATAATCATCCTTGTTCATGCTTGATCAAACCAGGAACATCTATTTATTTATTTATTTATTCACTCATTCCTTAGGACAGGTTTTGATGGGACAATTTCAGTTCCAGAAGTTGGGGGGAAAGGAAAAAAACCCCCAACCCTGCCTATAAATTTTTTCCAGGAAGATTTTGTTTTGCTGCTCCAAAAGTGAAAATTTCCTTGTCTTCTCACTTAACACGGGCTCATATTTCCAAAAATATGCCAATCATAACAAAAGAAGTGGAAGGAGGGAAAGTAAAGGCTGCAGCCGAGATAAAACGCTGGGACCAACCTGTGCTGACGCTGTTTTCCTTTCTTAGCTCCATGGAAAAGGTATTTTTACGTTTTAGCCCAATGCAGATTTCGCCTTTTTATTTCATTTGAAATCTGAATTTTCAGCAGGCAGGAAACTGTTTCTTTGACAGCTTTAATCAGAAATCAAAGATCTGATCATGCAGGGAGATGGAATTTCAACTTCAAAGCCCCGGCACAAGAGGTGGATGCAGGTACCGGTGTGCTGCGATGCCGTGGAAACGGGAAGGGTGATGGGAGGCAGCGCTGCCCGAGGAAATTAAAGGGGGACACAGCACTGGGGAATGTTCCCAGCCACGAGAAGGAGCCTTCAAAAGGCAGGTGTTTAATTCTCGTACAAAACAAGGCAGCAAATAGCGATTAGAGCCCAAAACCTCCTCGCGGTGCAGCCGCAGCACCCAGGCAGGGCTGGAGGCTGGGGAAGGGGGGCTGTGCTGGCTCCCCCTGCTCCAGCTCCTCCCCAGAGCCGGGCTGGGAAACGTGGCTGCATCCCACAGCCAGTGGCAGACGTGTCAGGGGAATGGGGACATCAGCGGCACCCCCAGCCAGCGCCAGCTGTGCCCACGGAGCAGGGCTGGACCTGGGGCTGGTTCTGAAGTTGGGGCTGGTCCTGGTGCTGGAGCTGGAGCTGGAGCTGGTTCTGGTGCTGGTGTTGGTGCTGGAGCTGGGCCTGGAGTTGGTGCTGGTGGGGGTTCTGGTTCTGGCGCTGGTTCTGATGCTGGAGCTGGTGCTGGAGCTGGAGCTGGTTCTGGTGCTGGTGTTGGTGCTGGACCTGGACCTGGTGTTGGTGCTGGTGGGGGTTCTGGTGCTGGTGTTGGTGCTGGAGCTGGGCCTGGTGTCAGTGCTTGTGTTGGTGCTGGTCCTGGTGCTGGTTGGTGCTGGTTCTGGTGCCGATGCCAGTGCTGGTGCTGGCTCTGGAGCTTGTGCCGGTGCTCGTGCTCAGCTGGGACAGGCACAAATCCTCTTTTCCCCCTGGCATTTGTGTTTCTAAAACAAGTCCAAAGTAGCTCAGGATCACCCCGTGGGTTCCTTTCCCGGGATATTTTTCCCGTTGCATCCAGCTGGAGGCAGAAAAGGTGGCACGGAGAGCCCATCCCTTCCCCGTGGCCTCGGAGCACCGCCCGGGTGGGGAGGTGGCCGCAGTGCCCGGCCAGCGGTCCCACAGCTCCCGGGAGTGATGGGCAGCTCCTGTGCCAGAGGCTGCTCTTCCCGTTAGGAACCGGATGGAACCTGGATGAATATTTCCCTGAGCTGGAGAAACAGCGGAAAACGGGGCCCCACATCCAGCACAGTGACCAGGAGCCACCCCTTGGAGCCAGCCCTCCCCATGCCAGCTCTGAAATTCCTGATCAAGGACTTCTTGGTCGTGCATGGAAAAAAGGCTTTCGCTTGAATGATGTCCTGAGATTTGCTTTTCCAGGCTTGACTCACTGCCTGGAAGGAAAGTGGGGTGTCTGAAACCTGGGGATGTTCTGCAGGCTTTGGGAAGAAATAAGCGTGATCCATCCATCCATCCATCCATCCATCCATCCATCCATCCATCCATCCCTCCATCCCTCCATCGGTCACCTGAGAGCCCAGGTGTCACAAAGCACAAAGAGAGGGAGCACAGGGAAGCACCTAAGACATTCCCCATGGATATTCATGCCTGCCAATGCCCTGGAAGCAGCAGTTGGCCGGGAATGACAGGGCAGGAGCTGGGCTTTGCTGCGAGCCCCAGGCACCTTGATGTCTGAACCTGCTGGTAATTAGCAGGATTTGGGTTATAATTGCACCAGCGGCGGCAGAGCGGGAGTGACCTCAGCAGCCGCTAATTCCTGACACAGAAGGACGATCTGGGGGCACCTGGAGCGCAATTCGGAGCTGCAGCCCTTTCCCAGCCGTGATTAATCCCCAGGAAATGTTCTGTGGTAGGGCTATTACCACTCCAATCTGGGGCTGAAAATGAATCAGAGCCGCGGATGACTGTGGGAAAATTGTCACCAAACTTGGATGGCTTTGCTTTGTTTCACCACAAAACTCTTAACGAAGCATTGAAATGGAGATGGATTCTCTGCCTGGCCCCGACATTAACCCTTAGTGGGCCCAGCCGGGCTGGGAAGCGCTTCCACACTCCAGCTCTTGGCCGGGTGGAAATTCCTTCAACCAAGACGGAGAGACTGAGGGGAGCGTTAGGGCTCAGCTGGGCTCTGCCTTGGCTCAGCTCCTGCCCTGCTCTCCCAGCCTGCACAAAACCTGGGAGCGGGTTCCTGCCTTGGGAAGTCTGGGATGCTGGGAGCTCCCGAGGTGTCCTCCGGCCCCTCGCAGCAGCTCCCTCTGCCCCAAGCTCCCGGCGTGCGGTGTCTGGGCGGCTGTTCGGGGACCATCCTTGCAGGGCCGTCAGTCAGGGGCTGTAATGAGATTCCTGGCACCGCGAGTGCCTCTCACAAAGTCCTTCTGCAGCCACTCGCCAGCCCCAGCCACAAGGGCCTCCCCCCGCCGCCACTCGGGGCTCAAAGGGAGCTTTGTGAGGCACCACAGGCAGAGCTTTCTTGCCGGGGACAGGCGGCAGCCGGCAGCCTGCAGGCACAGCCCGATCCACGGAGCCCCGGCAGTGCGGGAAGGGAGGAGGAGGAGAGGGGAGGGGATTCGGAGGAGAGATGGAACACGAGGGAAGGGGACACCCGTGGGCTTCGGTGTGACGAAGGACTTGGGGTGGGGAGAGATGGTGTAATGACACAGGGGGCTGCCGGAGGGAATGGCTTCCCACTGCCAGAGGGCAGGGTTAGGTGGGGTTTTGAGAAAGAATCCTTCCCTGTGAGGGTGGGGAGGCCCCGGCACAGGGTGCCCAGAGAAGCCGTGGCTGCCCCTGGATCCCTGGAAGTGTCCAAGGCCAGGTTGGAAGGGCCTTGGAGCAACCTGGGATAGTGGAAGATGTCTCTGCCCATGGCAGGGGTGGAAGGAGCTGAGCTTTAAGGTCCCTTCCATCCCAAACCATCGTGGGTGATGGGACAGGGATGGGATCACTCAGCACTGGGCACGTGATGGGAGGATGTTGGGATCTCTATGGAGCTCATCCAACCTCGCTGAGAGCCCCCCAAGCGGGCTGAGCTTGGAGCACGGAAAAAAAATCTGCCCATGCTTTAGATCCCGGCGTGTTTGGCCCCTCAGCTGGGGAAGGGGCAGTGCCAGGCAAAGCTGCACACCCAGGACTGGGGAGAAATGCCAGGGATGGCAGGATCAGCGGGAACCCACACTCTTGGAGCTGGGAAAGAGCTCAGGGAACCCAGTGCACTGAGGGAATCCAATTCTCTAATGGGTTTTTCATACATTGGTGGATATAAGAAAACCTTTGAGGTAGAAAGAGGCAGAAATGTGTATGCACAGCCTCAGCTCTGAAATTCCATCTCCAAGCCAAGGTGTACATAGACATATTTTGAAGTGTTTTCATTTAAAAGAATAAAAAAGAGCTCTGGAAAAGGAGCAAATTCTTTGGCTAATAGGATCCACAGGGAAACTGCAAGAACTTAATGGCTCTGCAGGAAAATCTGCACAGCACCTTCCCGGAGAGGATCGTGGAGGACACAGGGGAGAGGATGGGAGAGGTGGAGGGGAAGGAGAGGGATGAGGTCTCAGAAACTTTTGGGGCCTGAATATCACAGAATAGTTTGGATTGGAAGGGATCTTAAACCCCATCCAGTCCCACCCCTGCTATGGGCAGGGACACCTTCCACTATCCCAGGTTGCTCCAAGCCCTGGCCAACCCGGCCTTGGACACTTCCAGGGATCCAGGGGCAGCCACAGCTTCCTTGGGTGTCAGGGGGTGTCACAGGGTCCCCTGAAGGGCTGCAGGTTGTGGCTCTGTCACCCTGTCCTGAGCACAGCAGAGGTCCAGGAGCCCTGGGAGGTTTCTGGCACCATCAATCCTGCTTCCTTAGGAAGGGAGACATGGAATTTGCCTTGTGGAATTTGCCTCTGTGACATCTTGGCTAATGGGCCACAAACCCACCTGGCCCGTGGCAGAGCCCAGCCAGGGGAGGGGGAGGGGAAGAGGAGAAATAAAATGAAGTGGTTTGAATTTTTCAGGGAAGCAGAGATTCCTGTGAGTGGGAACGGGGCTGGAA
This sequence comes from Ifrita kowaldi, assembly GCA_013398055.1. Classification (NCBI taxonomy): domain Eukaryota; kingdom Metazoa; phylum Chordata; class Aves; order Passeriformes; family Cinclosomatidae; genus Ifrita; species Ifrita kowaldi. Next base: position 5,247 of record VZRS01014278.1, read on the forward strand.
TGCTTTAGTAACCCAATCCAGTGCCAGGCCTTCTGCACGTGGGAAAAAGAGCCAGGAGTTTTGGAGACCTAAAGCCATCTCCTGCCTCAGCTCCTGGCACACCAAAACCTGGCAAAGGCTTCCCGGAGCTCTGCGCTGCCTGACTTGTGTTTATGGTACCTCCTTTGCACTCTGTGGTTTCCATGGATTGCAAAGCACGGGATCTGAGGTGTGATCCCACTGCTGGTTGTGCTCCCCCTCTGGAGTCTCCTCTCTCTCTGTACACTCCTGTATATTTATGGACTGTGGGATCCTCACACTTGTGGTTTCTGTACCACACACTCGGCTCAGTGAAATGTTATTTAAAATGTGCAGAGCAGCTCGGGGTGTGCTGACAGTACCCCAGGATTGGAGGGGAAGTGCTTTTCCATGGAAAGAGTGGGTCCTAAAGGAGAGGGAAGAAGTGACGGAAGAGGAGAGGGAAGAGATGAGAGGAGAGAGAAGAGGTGAAGAGAGAGGAGAGAGAAGAGGTGAGGAAAGAGGAGAGAGAAAAGGTGAGGGAAGAGGAGAGGGAAGAGGAGAGGGAAAAGACAAGGGAAGAGGAGAGAGAAAAGGGAAAGGAAGAGGAGAGGAAAGAGGAGAGGGAAGAGGAGAGGGCCTGGCTTGCCACTTGCCACCCTCCACCTGAGCTTCATCTCATCCACATCCCTCTGGAAAGAGGCCGTGCCTGTCCCAGAGCACCTCCACTGAAGATCCCACCTGGGAACGACAGCCCTCATCACCACTGTAATTCCATAATCCCAGGATTCCAGGGCAGAGGCAGCAGCTGTGAGCTCTGGATGCCCCATGGAGCTGCGCTGGGATACAGAACCACCCCTTCCATCTCTCCTTTATCCCAGCGAGGTTGTCACTGCTCTGTTTATTTGGTCATTTTGGGGGGAGGGAAGAAGGGGGGGTTCCAATTTTCAGCAGCCCATGACAGCATAATTAGGGAAATATAAATGGAAGAAAAACACACTCTAGAAATCCAGGGATTTTCACATATTTTCCCTGTTATTCCACCGCCCTGGAAAAATAAAAGCTACTCAGCAGGAACATTTATTAGCAATTAGGAACGTGGGCACTGGGGACCTCCGGGGACAATCGGGGTAATTAAAGCTTCCCACAGCCTCCTGTGCCACCCCCTGCTCCCTGTCCTGCCTCCATGGGACCGGACCCTGCGGATTTGTGGGAGCTGAGGCACCAACGGCATCCGACGGGTCAGCGAGGCCAAAACCTCTGGATCGTCCTCACCCTTTCCAGGTCGCTCCGTCAACAAATGAATAACATTCCCTTGGGGAAAAGAAAATAATAAAGAGGATCAAGTGGAAAATTTTGCAGAACAACAAAGGAGCTCAACTTTCTGCCTCTTCTCCGTTCCCTGCCCGTCCCTACGCTCGGAGCTGCTCCCTTGTGATGGAAGCTTTGCACTTACACAGGAGACAGAAACTCTGAGCTGAGTTTAATCCCAAGGGCCAGACTTGGGCTTATGTTAGTGTGAGGTTCAGGACTGGCTTTGCCATGGGGATGAGGAGCATTCCCAGGAGGCTGAGTGGCTGGAGAGGGCAAGGATTGCCAGGAGGGAATTAAGGCTCAATTCCCACGGAGCTGTGAGGAGCAGGAGCCTCCCTCACTGCCTCACCTGCCCAAAGAATAGGGGAAATGCAGGGATAACTCAGGAAATGAAGGAAATGGACAGGCCTAATATCCACTGCCTTCTCAGGCAGGAAGATTCCCATTTTCTCTGGGATTTCTGGTCTTGCTGCCATTCTCCCAAACCCACATGGATCCAGAAAGCTCCCAGAGTCTGGATTTTGGTTTCACAGGGATGCCTCTGCTTTACACCAGTGCTGCACAGAGCTTTTAAAAAGGAACTTTTCATAGTGACTTTATTTCATTCCAATACTGTAACAAAACCTACTTGGAGTGAGGAACTTACAAACAGGGAATGCTGACGCTCATTCCATGACCAGCTCGGAATTTTCCTGCTGTGCTGATTCACTGGGCTATTTTTATCTTCATTTTTTTCCCCTTTTGCAAAGGTTTTATTTTGGATAAAATGGTGTTTTCCAGGAGGCAAAAATTTCATTATAATTTTTTCAATCCCTTGCAGCCGGGCTGATCCCAGTGCCAGGCTTCTATTTGAGAATTCCATGGCATCACAGCAGCAGTTTCCCTTTTCCTCCTGCTCTTTTCCAGCCCAACACAACTCATTCCCAGAATTCAAGGAGTTCTGAACCTCATTCAAAGTGCTGCCAATCTGCATCCAAGTAGGCGGCAACAGGGAGTTCTTCCCATTGCAAAACTCTCCACATGAAATTCCCAAAGGATTTGGGACCTGAGCTGTGCAAACCCAGGGACTGAGGGGAATGTGACTGTCCCCAATCTAAGCCCAGAATCCCATGGCAGAGGTGGCCTCTGCAGTCAGAAATCTCTCAGTTTAAGCACAAACTTCCCGATCTTTTCCATTTTCCCTGGTGGGAAGAAGGATTCCACTGATGACTCCAATATCCCATTTCGGAATATGCATTTCTCATTCACCTCCAGCAACCAGGTCATGATCCCAGCAGGGACCCAGTGGCCCTCAGGGACAAAATGCCTCCCCGCAGGGTGGGTTTTGCCACCAATTCAGGATGATTGTTTCTGGAGAGAGAAAAATCGGATTAAAAGTCTTTCCTTGGCCACCAGGATGAACTCCCTGGCACTGCAGGAAGGGGGGAATTGGGATCATGCTGCTTCTGGAAGCCTCTCAAGCAGTGATTCCCTGGAAGAAGGGGGAAATCAGGAAGGACAGTGTTCCCAGTCAGAGCCAGAGGCTCCTCCTGAGTGGCTGAGCTCCTCTAGCAGCAGGTTTGAGTCATTCCCAGGTGATCCCGAGTGTTCCTTCGTCCACATCCACATCCAACAACTGTAGCACGGAGCAGACTCGTGGGGTTCATCCCAGGAAATCGCTGCTCTCCCTTTGGGAAGCGCTGTGCAGTGCCCTGGAGCCCTCACTGATGTTCCGTGGGCCGATCCCTGCGCGGAGCCTCGGGATGGAAGGCAGGAATCCCGGCGTTCCGGGGGGGATTTGGGTAAGGCAGCGCCGAGCCCCTGCCCTAATGGGTTGTTAATCCACACCCAGTGCACCCCGTTTGCCAGCTGATTCCCAGGGGTCCCAGCGTGCCTCCATCCCGCAGACATTTGCTGGCAGCCCGTGGTTCCCTGGGATCCCCCGGGAGTGGAGCAGGGACTGTAATAATCCCCTCCACCATCCCCCCCGGCCCCAGAGCCGCTGGCAGCCGGAGCGATCCGCACATTACGGGATTTATATGAAGTGCTGCTGAACAAGAGAGATTTGAGGGGGTTTAGCAGCTCCCTGGGACAGGGATGAGCTCAGAGCTTTGGCTCGTGCTCAGAGCTGGGCTGGGCTTTAAAGTCACACACCAGGAGAGGCCTGAGGAGAGCGAAGGTGTCTCCTCCTGTCCCCTGGGATGTCCCCATGGCACAGCCAGTGCTCCTGAGGCACTGCCAGGACCTGCAGCAGGGCTGGGGCTGCATGAGGCCTTCTGATGTTCCAGAAGTGTCCTCGGGTGACAAAGCTGGTGACAAACAATGCGAACTCGAGTGATGCTTTACCCAGGGGACAGAGAGAAACTTGTGTGTTCTCGTGCAGTGCTGGAATAAGCAAAGGCCTCCTGAGCAGGAAAGAGGGTTCATCCAAACATCAGCCTTGTACCTGCTCGTGTCCTGCTGCTGCAGCCCCTTCCCTGCCCCCCCAGGACAGGGCTGGATCAGCTGGATTTTCTCCTCTTGCTGGAGTCTGACCTGGAGCTCAGCTCGGGCCAGCTCAAAACCCAACCCCGCCCCACCTAAAAAGGGAGCAGGAGCACCCACAGAACCCTCAGCGAGCGATCAAGTCTCACCAGGAGGCCGGAATCGCATCCATCAGGAGTGAGGAGCTGTGGGATTAGCCCCCTTGGTGGCTCCTCACTCCCTTCAGACAGAAAAGCTTTTAATAGGTCAGCAGATAAAGCAGCAGCAGCGCAAACATTCCTTATCTGCCCTGCCATGCCTGGACTCTGGAATACAACTGATCCCTGCCATGTGCAGCCCCACTCCAACGAGTTTATCTTCATTGGAAGCACAGTCATCCAGCGAGATTGGGATGTAATTACCTCCTGCAAACCCAACTGCAAATCTTCCCAGCCAGTCATTAGCTCCGAGACAGGCAGACAGGCAATTACAGATGAATAAATGACTGAGAAATGACTCCAGGAGCCTCTCAGCCCTGCTTCCACCTCCAGCTCACAATCCGAGGCGCAGCTCTAAGCTGTCCGTCAGACCCACCTGCACCTGGCACGAGCCTTTCCTGATCCCACTCCACTCCTCCTGGCGTTCCTGAGAGCCCCCCGGGTTACCCCACACCTCCCTCCCCGTGATCCTGGTGAGGGCAAACCCCCAGCTGCCTTTCCATAGTCTGGGATGGACCTGGATAACCTTGATGAGGCCCAGCCCAAGGCTCCAACACCTCCTGAGTGTTTCACTTCTGGCTGAACTCCTCTTTCCCCTTTTCCCTTCCTCTCTTCTCTCCACAGGTTTTTAAGCCTCGGTTCTGAACGTGTGAAGTCTCCCAAACAGGTGAGCCATAAAGAGCTGGAGAGCTCTTTGCAGGGAGGCAGCAGCACCATGGGCTCGTGGTTGGAGCAGGCAGCAAGCCAGGACACTCGGGATCAGGGCCTGACTCCAGCAGAAACTTCCTCAGTGGCCCTGGAAAAGCGGCAGAGTGGAGTCCCACAAGAGCTGGGTTCCCTTCACAGCGTTTCTGAAGGTCCCAGCACCCAGAGGGGCACAGGAAGTCCCCCAGAGCTTTAGGAACAGCTCTCCCTCCCCTGGGGTCACCCACCTCCCCCTTCCTCGCTCCCCTGGGAGCCTGCAGCAGCTGGGCAGTTTCCAAGCCTTTCCCAAGGAGGCCAGGTGAGTTGTGTTGGATGCATTTCCCAGCTCTGCTCTTTCCAAAGCTCTTTTAAACAGGCGAATGGAACACTCCCCCCACAGACCCCCCTAAAAGCTTTTCAATAATTCCTCTCCAGCGGTGCCAGCATTCCCAGTTACCCACTGGAGCATACTGGGACTGCCAGCACCGCATCCACCTGGAGGCTGCACCCCCACGCCTTCATTCCTGCTCCCCCCTCCTCCATCCCACCAGCCAGTGGATATTTTATCGTGTGTGATTATTTACTTAACAAAACCCAGGTATTTGCAGCCCAGAGGGTTTTCCCCACCGGGAGGCTGGAATAACAGCATGGAACAGCATCGGGCTTTGGGAATACTGACAGCATCCTTTGCACGGGGAGATGGCGGTGCTGGCAGGAGGAGGAGCAGCTCAAGAGGTTGTTTGATTGTTTCCTGGTTGTGAAGAAAGTCAGCTGGTTCCAGGGCGAGCAGAGGAGGAGGGAGATGCAGGGAAGGGGGTGGTGACCTGCTGGCGATGGGAGCGACACTTCTGGCACAGCTCTGGCCAGATGGAAGCCTGGATTCCTGGCGAGCCAGGGCTGTGGGTGGCCAGGTCTCCCTCACCTCCCACGGGAGATGTTTCCTGGATGCAGAGCCTCCTCCCAGCCCAAGCAGCTCCAACTGTCCTTTGTCTTCTGCAGAAACCTCATCGTGCTTGGGATGCTCAGGGGAAGGTGCCTCGCCCCACGTTCTTCTTCTCTGTGACCCCACACCTCCAACAAGGCAAATTCACCTGGCTCTGGGGTCCCAGCCAGGGCTGGAGCTCAGGGGGGACCTCACAGTTTCAGGGGGGACCTCAGTGCTCTCCACAAGCACCTGGACAGGATCGCAGCAAGGTGGGGGTCGGTTGCTTCTGCTGCGTCCCAAGTCAGAAAGGAAAAAGGCCTCAAGTCACTGAGGGGAGCTTCAGATTGGATGTTAGGAAAAATGTTTTCACTGGAAGAGTGGTCAGGACTTGGGATGAGTTGCCCAGAGATCTGGTGGAGTCACAGTCTCTGGAAGTGATCAAGAGGTGTCTGGATGTGGCCCTTGGGGCAGGGTTTAGGGGTGGTGATTGTGGGGCTGGGTTGCTGGTTGGACCTGATGATCCTGAGGGTCTCCTCCAATTTTGACGATCCTGGGACTCTGCAGGATGCCAGGCAGCCAGGACCCTTCCTATGCTCCCACGAGTCCCTTCCCAGCCTGGCAGTGCCTGTGGCTGTCACAGGCCTCCTGCACCACAGGGAGATCACAACCAGATTTGGGGCAAGGCCCAATGAACCCCTGTGGAACCTTCTCTCCAAGCAGGGAGCAGCTCTCCCAGCTCCTACCCCAGATCCCAGAGAGCTGAGCCCTCAAGCCAACGGGATCTGGCCCTGTGGGATGCTGGGGAGGCTGATGAGGAGAATTTGGGTGTTTCAAACATGGTTTGAGTTGCTTTTCTTTCTCTGGACCACACAGACCCTCCCTGAGGCATCATTCCTAGAAAAGTCAGAGCACTGTGGGATTTATGGGCTGAGGGAAGAGCTGGAATTCAGTTCTCTGTCCTTGGGTTCCTGTCTCCATCCCAGGAGGGGCAGGAGGGGGATGAGGGACTGTCCCAGACACACGGGGACATGGCTGGGGGGTCTCACCCCTCCAGCAGCTCTGTGCCCCTGGGAGGCCGTGCTGCTTATCCCCTCCTCAGGGCTGGGTGAGGTGGCACAGGGCTGGCAGAGCTCAGCCCTGAGGGTGCTCCTGAGCAGGAATATCCCTGGGATTTGGCAGGGAATGACTGGACCCACAGTGAGGTGCTGCACCATCTCACAGCATCCTGAAAGGGCAATAAAACCCCGCTGGGGACACAAAACAAGTCCTGGTGCTCTGACCAGGAAAGGGAGCTGGAAACCCTTATCCCTGCCAGTGCCTCGGGATGAGCAGCAGGGAGCTCTTCCAGAGCCCCTGCCCTGGGCTGGGTTTGACACCAACAAAGGGGGTCCTGCAGCTTTGTTCTGCCCAGCCCAGGCACTGGTGGCCCACAGGGCTCCCGGGAATGCAGGAGCTCTGCCAGGATCCAGCCAGGCCTCTGGGCTTGGCATGGGAGGAGCGAAGGAGAGCAGTCCATGGGAGGACAAGGGTTTAGATCGTGGAAGAGCTCACTGTAGAACCAGAGCAAAATCCGTGAGAGAAAACTTCATCTTCACAGGGAGACAGTCAGGCTTTGGGAAACAGGGGCCTGTAGGGAACTGTCTGTCCAACTACAGGGAAAAATGGATGAAGATTTGGGGCTTGGTCTGGTTTTCCTCAGCCTGCAGGGGCAGGTGCTGCTGCAGTGATAGGAGGCATGGAGCAGGTGTAGCGCAGGCACTGGCTGTCCCTGTGCTGCTGCCCTGAGCCTCCCCCGCTGCTCCTCATCCCTGTCCTTCCCCTCTCCATGACTCCACCATGCCTCTGTGCTTCCCTCTCCACCTGAGCTCAGGCAAGTGCCAAGGACCCCCTGGGAAGTCTCTCCACTGCCACCAGGTGCTGGTGGCATCGCGTCCCAGCCAGGCACACACAGCCCCTTTCAGGCCACTCAGCCGTGAGCTGGGAAATGAAACTCTCTGGTGAGAGGCTCGTCCTCCAGACCCGGCCCAGGAAACCAGCTGGGATCCTGCTGCCCTTTCACAGGAGCCTGAGCAGGAGGTGATGGAGGCATCTGTTCCCTGGGGCTTGGCACAGGGAGGATGGATTTTAGCTCCCTGCTGACTGACAGCTGCCGGCTGGGCTGGCCAGAGAGCTGGGGCTGCTTCCTCAGGGAGCCTCCCTTCTTCTCCCAGCCCTTAGCGCTGAATCCCAGTCCTTTCCCTTCCCCGCCCTCCTTCCTTCCAGCACGCTCCCGGTGCAGCACCTGGAACGTGGCTGCTGTACCCTTGGGCAAGGCAGGAATATGGAAATGTCAGTGTTATTTGCAAGGCAATAATGTTTGGAGCCGCTGAGGTCACTCCGCATTAACCTGCTGATGACACTGTTTAATCTTCCCAAGAGGTTGGAATCAAAGGGAAAACACAGCGAGCTCATTCCCAGGAGCGTGTCCTGCACTCGGGGTTTACAATCAGAGGAATGTGGGCTGTGTTTGGACTTGGCTGGGTTAGGAAAGGCCTTTGCAGAGGTTTGTTTATTCAGAGGTTAATGCAGCAACTGGGAGGGAGCTGCCAGCCAGGGCAGGGGACAGCGGCTCCCGTGCTGGCCCTGCTGCCTTACCTGGCACAGCGCTGGTTCAGGTGAGCACCCGGACGTGCAGGTGAGGGCTTTGTGCTGGTTGCTGGAACATCTTCCCCTGAATAAACAGCTGGAAGAGCCTGGAGCGTTCTCCTGTATCGCTCTCTGTGTTCACCCCCGAAAAATCCAGGTGTGGTCCTCGTCCTTTAAAGTCACCCTCATCCTTTAAAGTCGCCCTCCTCACCATGGTCCTCACCAGGGTGGGTGAGGCTGAGGGGGTTTCAGGGCTGTTCACTCCACACTTTCTCCTCTGGGATCCCCCCATGCTGGCTCTCATCTTTCTGAAATGGCAATTTTTGTTCGGCTTTGTCAGGGTATGTTTGGAATTCTTTTTCCAGTTCCACCTCTTTAGTGTGTTCTCGAGACCCAGGCTCAAGCACAAAAGGCTTTGACTGGCTCAGAGTTATCCAGAAAGATCGAAGGCATTTGAAGGCACCCCTCGAGCTCCTCAAGAAACTGCTCTGGCAATTTTTAGGACTTTCTTGCTAATTGTTTCTCAGCGAGACAATTTCTCAGTGATGCTGTCACTGACAGCGGGCACAGGGGGGACAGGTCCTAGAGCCAAGTCACAAAGTCACTGCAGAAACAGCTGTCATGGATTTAGATGTTTCCATCCACTGCTGAGCTGGGATTGCAGCTGGGAATTCTCTCCATCAGCTTCAGGGCAACATTAGCAAGGTCTGTGTATGGGTTAGCAAGGAGCATTTATGGGGCATAATCAGGGATTCCCAATATGGTTTGTGTTGGAAGGGACCTTAAATCCCAGCCAGCCCCACCCCTTGCCATGGCAGGGACACCTTCCACTATCCCAGGGTGCTCCAAGCCCTGTGCAATCTGACCTGGGACACTTCCAGGAATGGGGAGTCCACAGCTTGTCCTTGAAGGAAGATGAAAACCAAACACGGGACACATCCAATTCCATGTCCAGAGCTGGGAAGATCCAAGCTGTGGTCACAGTCCTGCTGCAGAGGCCAAGGCCCTTTCCCTCTCCATTCCCAGGCTACCAATTCCTGCTGTCCTTGCACTTTGCTTCTCTTCCCTCAGAACCTGTTGAGGCATCAAACTCCCGTCCAGGAGTTTTTTACAGAGGGGCACCAAGTCCTCCCGTATCTGACCAGAACAACCACGGCCATGGCAGGAGGCAAATTGTCTTTCCTCTATCCCTTTCCATGCAATGTGGCAAATAAAAGCTCAGGAATTACTGTAGAGGCAAGAAAATCCTTCAGCATGACCCTGTGCCTGCAAATTCCGGCTCAGTTCCCCATCTCCCAAAGGAATCTGCCAAGAGCAATCGGACGCGGGGCATGACCTTTGCCAGCGCTTCCGATGCCCTTTGTTGGTCACCTCCATAAGCTCCTGCCTGGTCTTTAATTCACAACAGGAAAGGATCTGATCCCATCCTTCATAAACACCGGGAGGATTCCACTCGCTGATGTGATTCCAAGGGAGCCCGAGCAGGGAGAGGGACTCTGCGAGACAAAGCTCTTGGTTAAACAACATCGATGGCTCAAATATTTGCCAACACTTGCGAACACAAATATTTACGCCGGCAGCAGGAGCCGAGGCAGATTTTTCCTTCCAGATGTATTAAATGTTTCCTTGAGTGTGCAGAACTGGGAAAGGGCTCTTCCATCACTCGCCGGCTCATTTTCCAGGCCACTGGATGCGCTCACTTATTTGGCAAATCTTGCTGTTAACGGGTTTTTCTCAGCTGATTTTCCGGACTTTCCTGCTTTCCCTGACAATTCTGGGCAGGGAAGGAGAACAAATGTATTTTTTTTAACTCCAGCAACCCAACCATTGTCACCCTTTGCCAACTCTTACTGCCGAAGAGGGTGATTTGGGGTCCTCCCTTGGGACCTCGATGTCCTTGTGGGAAGGGAGGATGCTGAGCAGGGTCAAATATCCAAGGAAGTGCAGGACTTTGTAAGGACACCAGGGCTGATTCGTGCTGGATGCAGCCCATTCCCTGGCACATTCCAGAGGCTGAACCTGGGAGGTGGCTGCTGCCCGGTGTGTGCCAGCTAAACTGCCCCGTTTCCAGAGGAATGCCGAGCCTGGATGAATTACAGTCTTTTGGAGCTGCCTTCCCAGGTGGAGAAGGAGCAGCAGTGCTCCTGCTGCTCCTGTCATTGCTCAGTGGTCCCAGGAATGCCTCTGATGCTGGGATACTGCAGGAGAGAGCTCTGATCTTGCTCAGACATCCACATCCCCCTTATACCCCAGGATATTGTGCTTACAATAAATGGGAGGTTTGTTCCCAGCCCCAAGCACTGGTGAGGAAAAAGGGGAAGCAGCAGTTCCCTCTCAGGGAATTGTGGTGGATTCAGCAGCAGCAAGAAAACTTCAGATCCAAGGGGATGAAGGGAGGCACTGGACAGCCAAACTTCAGTCCAGGAGCAGGGATTTGCATTTCAAGGATGTGTTGCAGGTCCATTGGAACAGAAACTAAACATCAGTTTAAGGCCTGGTGTGGTGCAATTCCATGGATAATTATGAAAGGGGAATATTTTGAATGAATAAAACTCCGAATCCCTTTCCAAGCTGTTTGGCTCCTATAAAGTGAAGAAAAGCTCACACATGGTTTTGGTGTGGGTAATAGGGGGCAGATGAGGTTGGCCTTCCTCTGCCAAGGCAAAGCGAATCCAAATGGAGCCTCCAGGGATGAAGCTGTTCATCCCACTGGTTGGTATCCTGCCTCTGGAATCAATGGACCCAGAAATTCCCTGAAAAAGGGTACTTTAACACACAGGCAGTGGGACAAATCCTGTGTGAAATTGGGTGGAAAAATGGGTGACGTTGGACAGGAGCTTTGTTTGCTGCAGGTCTCTCACACTGTGCCAGCAAAATCTCCGGTGGGCAGACTGGGAAGGGGCTGCAGGATGGCAGGAGACACAGAAATACATTCCAGGGACACAGCCAAGCCAGAAAATGGGAAGGGGCTGCTTTGGCTCAGGGAAAGGTGAACAGAACTTCTTGGATGCTGAGGATCAGATGTGGGGAGGGTGTGGCAAGGGACGGGAATGAGGGACTGGGGACAGCTGGGAGAAGCTTCCCTAACATCTTCCCACTCCTTGGCTGGCTCCGTCTGGCACTCCCAGCCCTTTGCTTAACAACATAATCCATCTTGGCACTCGCATTCACACCCCCGGATCTGCCGGGGAAAGCACTGCCCTGACCTGCACTTCCAGCAGGGATCATCCCAGGATTCCTGTGCCTCACAGGGTGACAGGAGCAGGGTACTCCCTCCTGTCCTGCCTTTCCACAGCCTGCAATTAATTAACCCTTGCTGTGCCTGACAAGCACAAGAAATAAAGAACCGGCAGAGAAATAAAGCGGGGAACAGATGATCCCGGGGTAAATCACTGGGACAACTCTCTGGTTCACTGCCTGGGAAAGGTGAGGGAGGAATGGACACACGGCGCTGGCCTTTGGACTGTGACGCCCTCTGGAACCACACCAGCAGGGTTCATCGGCTCATAGAGCCATGGAATCTCAGGAGCTGCAGGGGACCCACCAGGATCATCAGTCCAACTCTTGGCCCTGCACAGACACCCCAAAAATCCCACCCTGTGCATCGCTGGGAGCATTGTCCAAATGCTCCTGGAGCTCTGGCAGCCTTGGAGCCTGGGCAGTGCCCAACACCCTCTGGGTGAAGACGCTTTTCCTAAAATCCAACCTAAACCTGCCCTGACACAGCTCCAGGCATTCCTTTGTGTCTACCCCGTGGTACTTCAGGAGCAGCTTCCCTTGGTCCCGGCCAGGGTGAATGTTCTTAGGGTGTGGATGATCCTCCTCCCGCTCCGTGGACAAACCAGGGCTGTGTTTCCTGGAGAGCGGCCCCTCTCCAACCCCGGGGAGGAAATGAGGGTCTCTGGACTCTGTTCCTTCCTCATTTGGCAACAAAAAATGGAGATGTTGGGAGGAAACAATCCAGAGAAATGTTTCACATCAGTGAGACACGCTCCAAAGTATTTTTGGCAACGTGGTGTGGGAATTTGGCTTGGAGAGTTGCTCGGAAGCTCGAGACTCCCATAGATACAGCAAAAAGTGGCACCTCCATCTCTTCCCTCCAAAATGAGGGAATCATAAGAGGCTGATAATGGCACTAATGGTGGTCTGAGGGATTTTCTTCGGGGAAAAATCCTTCTGAGTCCCTAACAATGGCGAATGCTGGGAGCCGTGGATGTTGTCCATGGGTTTGTTGGCACAGCAGCAGTTTTCCTGTGCTTCCTGGAAAGCCGTGGCTGTTTCACACCCAGAAGGGCTCCAGCAATCCATGTGCTATCCTGGTTTGTTGAAGTGTCTGAGGAGACGGCTCTCGCTGTGCCTGGTGCTGCCTTTGGAGCACTGGGAGCAGCAATTCCAGCATCCTCTGGAGACTGGGATTCCAAAGGAAGACAACGGCCAAGAGGAGCCAAGCTCAGGCCTTGCAGCACAACTTCAGGGTCCATAAATGAACATCCCTATTGTTTGCTCCTGGATTTTGGATCTCGAGCGTATGGATCCTGCTCCTTTCCTGACCCGGAGCAGTGATGAAGAAAGGATTATTCCCGCCAAAAACATCAGGCCTTGCGGGTCTTATTTAATGTAGGCAAGGGAATAAACCCAATATCCAGTTCCCTGTCTTTAGTTCAAGATACACCTCCAGGTCTGAAAACTCGGGAATCTCTGGCAGGATTACTTTTTTTTTTTTGCTAGAAAAACAAACAAGAAATGCTGTTTTCTGGCCAAAAAGCCCGAGCTGTTCATTTCTTCCCTCTCTTTGTTTTCTCCTCTTTCTTTTTTTTATTCTGGGGCTGGTTTAGAGCAGCTCAGTGAAGAGGACACGCTGGATAAACATGGCACCAGCGGGGTGTTTGGAATGCTCCTCGCTCCGGACCTGCTCCCTATGGAGAGGAGGAGGCTGGAGGGGTGGAGGAATCCGGGTCATGGAGCAGAGGGCAGGGAGAAGACAGCTCCTCTGTTCTCCGGCGTGTCCAAAGCTTCCCAGCTGAGGAGAGCAACTGGGGTGTGCTGGGCCTTTTATTTTGTGTTCCCAGCTTCCCCTTTCATCCCATGTGTCAAACAGCTTGGAAGCTTTGATTCTGGAGGCCAAGGAATTTGAACTGCAGGCCCAAATCCCTCAAGCATCTTTTGGGATATAAAATCCTGAAGGGAAGTTCAGTGTTGCCTTGAGCTGGCGCCCTGGGGGTGCAAGTCAGGAGAGCCTGGGGGGTGGGATGGTCCTCAGCCGTTCCTGGGTGGATAAGTTAAGGAGTGGGGAGTCTTTCCTGGGAATGCAGGCACCATTTCAGTCTGAACTCACACAGAGTACTTGGATTCTGGAAGGTGTTTGGCCACAGAAGGAAAAGCTTCCTGGGAAGGGATAAGAATCCAACAGGAATACCTGTGGATGGCCCTGCTGTGGGGATTGGGGTGGCATCATGCCAGAGGGTGAGGCACTCCCTGGAATTTGCCTTGGGAGCCGTGTCTGCCTGTGCAGGACCCTCTGCTGAGTCCCACTGTGCCTCCAGTAAATCCATACCCAGAGCTACGGGAGTCCCAGTAACATCCTACTGGGAGCTTTTCACAGAATCCCACAATCCCAGGCTGGTGTGGGTTGGGTGGGGCCTTAAAGCCCCTCTCATTCCAGCCCCTCCTCATGGACAGGGACACCCCCACAAGACCAGGGTGTCTTGTCACTGCAGAAATGGGATATCCCATCTCCGTGCAGGGATGTCCTTCTCTAACGGGGAAACTGAGGCACAGGAAAGGCGGGATTTGTCGGGAACAGCCGTCCTGCTTCCCAGCCATTCCACCTTTGCCCTGGGAGTTTGGCCAGTCCGGGAAAAGCTTGGCCTGGCAATGGGCAGTGAATGCTCTGCTGAGGATTTCAGACATTCCCGTTTCTGGTGAGATGGAAGAGCATCGAGGATCAGCCCTCTCCAGGGATGGATGCAGCATCCCAGATTCCTGCGGCTGGCCGGGATGGAGTGGGAATGCTGGGAAATGCAGTCTCCATGGCCATGGCTCAGCACTGCAGAGTGCCAAGTCTATTCAACCTTTAGATCCTGCCTCGGTTTCCCAGTACGCGGCTTCTGCCAGGGAATAATGGTCCCAGTGCGATCCCATGGAATCCAAGGGAGCCTTTGTGCTGACGTCAATGAGCTGGAGCCGCTCCCGTGCCCGGGGCCCTCCTGCTGCAGGGAATGAGCAGCAACCCTTCCATGTCTGCGGGAGGGGCTGGGCTGCATCAGCCCCCGTCAGTAACCACAGCTCAGCCGGGCTTTTACTGCCACGCTCACCACTGCAAGTGTTCAAAAGGAGGGAGGGAGGGAGGGGAGAGCTTTGGCTGTGCCCGCTCTGCCCAAGGATGGCACCGTGTCCCAGCCTGATCCCAGGGAGGTCTGGGCACTGCCGGCAGCAGAGCTGAGCTGCCCCCCTTCAGAAATCCTTCCCTTTTCCCCCGGGATCCATGGTGGGTGTGCATCCAGGGAGAAGTGGGTTAAAGCCCCCAGTCCTTTCCCCCCTGGAGCAGAAGGCACTGATGGGACCCAGAGAGGGCTGTGGGATGCACTTCATAGAATCATGGAATTCCTCAGCTGGAAGGGATCCACAGCATCATCCAGCCCAGCCCCTGCACAGACACCCCAGCAATCCCACCCTGTGCATCCCCGGGAGCGGTGTCCAAATCCTACTGGAGCTCTGGCAGCCTCGGGGCCGTGCCCATTCCCTGGAGAGCCTGGTTAGTGCCCGACACCCTCTGGGGGAAGAACCCTTCCCTAAAATCCAGCCTGACCCTCCTCTGGCAGAGCTGCAGCCGTTCCCTGGGTCCCGTCCCTGGTCACACAGAGCAGATCGGAGCTGCCGCTCAGGAGGAGGTCCAGCCCTCAGTGAGGTGTCCCCTCTTCCGCAGAGTCACCACAAAGCCAGGGATGGTTTTTGTGCACATTTCAGTCTCCTCCAAGAGCTGGAGCATTGGCAGCATTTTGGGCCTGGCCCAGTGGGTGGTGCCAGCCTTTCCCAAAGAGCAAGCCCTTGGGAAGCAGCCTTTGAAGAGGACAAGAGACTGCCCAGCAGCTGCTCCTTGAGGCCTCTCTGTGTGCCTGGCTGTGGCTCCAGGGCCCTGCTGAGCCTCCCACTGGGTGAGACCCTGCAGCTGCTGCCTTCTGCAGGGACCTTCCCTTCCTCTCCCACTCTCCGTGCTCTCTGTGCCACCCTCCACACCCAGAGCTGACCCCTGCCAAGGCACACGGAGCTCAGATCCACAGCTGTGCCCGTGGCTGGCACAGGACAAGCCCTGTGCACACAGGAGCTGCTCCAGGTGTGACGACAGCGGGAGCCAGGTGCTAAAAACCTGACCCAGCAGAGCCTGCCCTTGGCACTTCCCTTCGGAACAATCACATGCATGTTGTCGGTGTTCCTTTCCTCAGGGCTGTGGTGCCTGTCCCCTGGTGCTGACGGATGGATTCAGGAGGTGGCTGCCCCTTTGGATCGTGGCAGCGGCCAGGAAAAGGCAGAGGGCAGCTGTCCCAGCCCTGGCATGCCAAGTGTTATCCAATAATCCCTCATTGCACTCCTGCTTCCCTCGGCTCTCAACACTTGCCTCTCTCCCTTGAACTAAGTGCTACCTTGTGGCCAGCAGCGGATTTTTAGTTAACCCTGCCGGCACCTGAGAGGCAAATGCCACCAAAGGGGGAAGGAGAATTCACTTGGCATGTGAGGCAGAGGCAGGAGCGCGTGGAAGAATCAGGAGCAAGGGTTTTAAACCTCTCTGTGGTGTGAGTTACACACCCATGTGAGAGCGTGCAGGGAACAGGAGTGTGCACAGACGTGTGTGTGCACAGAGCAGGGAGGGGCAGCCTGGTACAAAAGGCAAAGGTGTAGAACTTGAGGGTTGCCATGGCTACAGGTCAGATGCCTTTGTTCTCGCATCCTGGTACAGCTTAGGGAGATGAGATGCGCCAGCCTCGGAGCACAAGCAGGCGAGGATGGGGTTTTAATTGTTTTTCAGATGTGAAGGCAAATGTCCGTACACTTATTTTATCCGGGGTTGAAAGAAAAGGCAGCAAATGAAGGCAATCTCCAGATGCAGATGGGATTGAAGTCACAGCGAGTCTGGGAAGCTGAGTGGCATCAAGGGAAACATCCCCTTGGTATTGTCATGGTCACAGACAGCCCCTCTGTGGAGCCACAAAGCCACTTGTGTGCGGTGGCTCTGTGCTGACACGGAGCCCGATGGCCTCGTGCCCAGCCCTGGGTGGGAGTGGGCACTGTGCAGGGGTGGGAGGCCACGTCTGTGCTCCTGCCTTTGGTTTTCCCTTTGAAATCTCCTGTCCAGCTCTCTGTGGTCCCAGCCTATTTGATTCAGAGCTGGAAAGGAGATTTCAAACCAGGATCCATATGGGGCCCGTCAGTTGCGACTGGATTCATTTTAAAGTCCTTGTTAAGTCCAACAAAAAGCCAAAGATTAGAGCTGATATGTTGGCTTTCATCCAGATGCTGATCCTTGAAAGGCTGCCTTGAGACCGCCAGGCAACTCTCTCATTCCCCCTTTTCTTCTTGCTCTTCTTCTTCCCTTCTAATTGCTTCCCAAATTTGGGTTTATTGCCATGGGTTTGAAGCCAGGTAATCAGAACCAGGAATGTTTTTCTCTCCCCCATTTCTTTCTGGTACCCATCAGATTCTGGCTCTTTGTTGGTTCAGAAAGTCCACGTTAATTCCCTGACCACCAACGTCAAAGGCTTGGCAGGGCTGGAGCCCTTTGGGATAACGCTCCAAGCCAGCCCTCAGCATTGCTGGCAGCCAGAGAACCACGGTGAGAAGAAAAGCAACGTGGTCCTTGTCTGTCAGGAATGTTCTGTCCTCTTCCCTCGATCCAGGGCTGCAGCTTCCCCTTCCTTTGTCCCTGAGGTGCATTGTCCTGGTCATGCCACAGCGGATGGGGACATCTGTGAGGGGAAGGGCTGGCACCGAGCACTGGGCTCCACCTGGAACATGGAGCTGAGGTCACGCCCAGGTGATCCGGACAAGGACAGCAGGAATTCCCATGGTCATTCCCACTGTCCCCGGCAGCCCAGCTGCACTCCACTGCTGGAGAGCTCTCCTCCAAGCCCAGCTCCTCCCTGCTTTGCACATCCCAGCACGGAGTTGTGTCTCTGGGAACAGACAGCTCTTTACAGCCGGGATTGTGAGGGAAGCAGGAGAGGCCGGGGAAGAGAGCAGAGCTCTGTCAGGGGCTGAGTGCCATCAGGGAAGGAGCGAGGGAATGGGCAAGAGGAAAGGGAAGGGATATTGGTGCTACCTGGTGCGAGAAAGCAGGAGGCTGAGCAGAAGCAGAGCTGGGAGGGAGCTGGGGACACCCTGTGTTCCAGGGAGCCATGGTGGGTGCACCCAGGCAGAGGCTCCTGCTTGTTCCTCAGCTGAGCATCATTGGGAACAGGCAGTGTGGATCCTGTGCTGGTCAGTGTTCCCTGTGAAGAGACAGACCTGGAGCTCTGCAGGAGGGCTGCTGAGCTGCTGGAAGCATGAGGAGGTCGGGAAAGGGGGAGAGCCTAAGGGCTTAGAGCTGTTGGAGCAGGATCCTAGAACTGGAAGCAGAGGAGGGATTCGGGCTGTGTTGGAGATGCTGCAGCAGAGGGCACCACAGAAGGGGGGAAACAGGCGCCTCCAAAGTGGATCCAGCCCTGCAAGGTGAAGCTCAGCCAGGCTAGCCCAGGGAACTGCTCCTGGCTCTGGCATGGGAAAGGCCATCCCCAATGCACTGCGGCAGCAGCACCCGCAGGATGTGCTGGAAGCGTTTGGAACAGCACCTGCCAGGGGCTGTGTGCAGCCAGGGGCTTTAGACAGCCATCCCCTCTTGGAGTGTCCATTCATTCATTTAAAGGATGAGCAGGCACAGAGGAAATAGGACCTAACCCATGCTATTCGGGCAGTCCCAGTGAGCCAGGAGGCCGAGAGATTCCCAATCTGTGCCGTGCCATGTCCGGCACACTCGGAGCAGGCACAGAGATGTGTAAGGTGAGAGGCTCCTGCACCAGGAACAGCTTGAAAAGCCACTCAGGGAAATATTTACAGGCATTCAGGGTGGGAATGGGCCTGTTCTGCCTTTGGTTTCGTGGCTGCTTTAACTCCACGCTGTCTGTCCTGGGGGTCCCCCAGCACAGAGTGGTGACCCTTTGGACAGCAAGGACACTTATCACAGACTGGTGCCAGGTGACACTGAGATCCAGCTGGCATAGCTGGAGCAGAGGGGGTGGTGGCACAGCCCAGGATCCTGCCAGGGTTGGATGTGGGTTGGAAGGCAGGTTATTCCTGCACCTTGTTCCACTCATCCCTGTCCTCTTGCCTCTGTCACAAACTAGACCACAGGAAACAGCCTGCCCAGTTTCCTGCTCCAGACAAACCATGAAGGTTAAGGCTGGAAGATGTTCCTTATTTCTGGAAACACTCTCTGGAGCATTTTCCTTTAAAGGTTTGAGTTTATCCATGAGGAAACTGCTGTTGGAAGTGGCCATTATCCACAGCACGTCCCGTTTCAACAAAAAGTCAAAGTTCTCCTTTTCGGAGAGAGGGGAAAAACACAAAGTTGGAGTGTTTGGTCTGGAGCCTGTTGAACAGCTCGACCCTGCTCGGGGCTGGCCCCCAGCATCCCTTTTCCTGCTCCGGGATAATGGGAGCTCAGAGGCCGGCTCAGAGACAGGGAATCAGCACGCTGGGAAATCAGCGGGATGTGTGTGAACCGCCTTGGATAAAATCCACGCCAAGCACAGCCCAGGCCATAACACGACCAAGAACAGCGAAACTCTGAAGTCTGAGGAATAACATTTCATTTCTCCCCATCCCCCCCTTGCTTTTTCCACTCCTGCTCCTGCCGGGACACACCTGGGCCCCAGCCACCACATCCAAGGACCGCAGAACCCATGGTCTCACCACAGCCCTAAACCAGGCCTCTGGCTTTGCCAAGGCCAGGCTTTGGCTTGCCCGGGTTATTTTATGTTCGGCCTTTTCTCCTGGCTGTGGGACTGTGACTTTACCAGGAGCTCCAGAACTGGCTCAGCTCATCCCAGCTCAGGGAAACACCCCTGAGCCTGGACCAAGGTTCTCTCATTCCCAACTCCCCCAGTCCTGAGATTAGGCAGAGACTCAGACAAATGAAGGCAGTTGCTGGAGAGGACAGGAAGCAATTACAGACCACCCTGGAAAGGCAGGACAGGCAGCAGCTTGTGTGGCTGCTGCTGTTTAAACAACAACCACCCCCAGGCCGGCAAGGGCAGGAACATCTCGGAGGAACAATGCTGGCGCGAGGTGCAAGGAGTCCAGAAAGGAGGATTAACACGGAATGCTCCAGCACAAGGGCCCTGCGCTCCTGCTGTGGGGTCAGGAGGGTCCTGCTGGCAGGAGGAGGACAAACAGGATGGGCTGGTGATTCCAAAGGGAGTCAGGAGCTCCTGGTACCCCGCCAGCGGGGGACCCACGCGGGTCAGGGGCAGGGTGGCCTGCAGGATGCCTTTTCCATCTGCAGGGCCGTTCTGCAGCAGGAGTTTTGTCTTTGCCACGGCGGGGGAAGCGGGGGGGAGGCATTTCCAAGCTGTTTTCTCCAGGATATCCCAGCTCCGCCTGACAGCTGGTTCCCATTGGGCTCCTGACCAAAGGCAGTCTCCAGCAAGGGTGGGAGTGGGCGGGAGGGGGGAAGGGACCTCCTAATGATGGGGATGAAGAAGAGGAAGGATGAAAGGCCCTGAAATGCGGAGGGTGGAACTGAAGCAGGAGGACACTCGGAGGGAGGGGCTGCAGAGGCTTTGAAGCTCCTCGCGATGGGGAGCCTCCTTTAAACCCTGCACCAGATTGGAACAAGGTGGGGGAGGAGGGGCTGGCTCTCTTTGCCCTCTGAAATATTCCAAGAGGTTGGGACCCCTACTCGGGATGGGCTGTTTCTGTCCATTAAACATTTTAAATGCTTGTCCATCTCCCATGGCCTCCCGTCCTTCCGCTCCTTGTGGCAATGGGCTGGGAATGGGAGGTTCCTAAGGATGATGAAAGGATTTAGGGCATAGGGTAGAGGTGACAAGGGCTGGTGTCAGTCACAGCCTTGTGCCGGTGAGTGCTCAAGTGGAGGAGGAGGGAAAAGGGGCTGGTTATGCCCCAAAACACAGCATTGGATGGGGAGTTTTCCTCCTCTGTTGGGAATTTCAGCAGGGAGGTCAAGGGGAGGATGGCTGGTGCTGCCTGGCTTCCCCTCGCTGCCTGCCAGGAAGGAAAACAGCTGGGACGGGAGTTTTGGGATCGGTGCCCC
This sequence comes from Ifrita kowaldi, assembly GCA_013398055.1. Classification (NCBI taxonomy): domain Eukaryota; kingdom Metazoa; phylum Chordata; class Aves; order Passeriformes; family Cinclosomatidae; genus Ifrita; species Ifrita kowaldi. The sequence goes on from VZRS01014278.1 coordinate 25,756, forward strand.
AGCGCCCTCGGTCCCTGCTCCCGAGGGGATGGAGGAGCTGCCTCATGGAGGGGATGGAGGAATCAGCTGCCTCATGGAGATCTCCTTCCCTCCCCTCGCTCCTCCATCCAGGCCCGTCTTTTTTATCACAGAATATCCTGAGTTGGAAGGGACTCACAAGGCTCATCCAATCCAGCTCCTGATGTCCAACTCTCCTCATCTGTAAGGAGGCCGGGAGGACATTTCCTTTTCCTTCCCCAACCAAACCTCTCCCTGGAAAATTGGACTACAGCAGGTTATTAAATCACATCCAACTGAATTCAGAGCATCACAGAATATTATGGCAGCCAAAAAATAAAGGTACGGGGAGACAAAAGGGTTGTACAGCAGAGCCTGCCTTTGGAGAGCTCTGCAGCATGGATGAGATTTTCCCACTGGAGCTGAGCTACCTCCTCTTCACCTCATAAGGGACATGCTCCAAAGAAGTGGATGAAATCTAAACAAGCCTTGCTCTTCCCATGGGAATGAGCAGACCCAGATGAACCATGTGGATGAACCTGGCAGCTCTGTGAGTGTTCAGAGCTGTGCTGGGAGCCAGAGCTGGAGCAGGGCACCCTCATTCCTCATCCCTCCTCGGCTGTAAATATCCAGAGGAAAAAATACTCTGTGGCTGCATTGTTCCTCCCAAGGTTGTCAGGAAATCAGAAGGAAGAGGCACGAGGGGACACGGCACAAACAACCAGAGGAGAAAGTTCACAATAACTCTGGGCTGGTGTGTGGAGGCTGTTCCTGACGGGAGGGTTGGAGGTTCAGGGTGGTGCTTTGGGCAGTTCCTGTGGGTGTCCCGGGTGCCCCTGTGCCCCTGCTCCGAGTGTGCAGGGATTCCCACTGATCCAGAGCTTCCCAAGCTGCCCCACACAGCAGGAACCTGGAGCTGGAGGGCACTCAGAGGTGTTTTCAGCTGGTCCCTCCCCTCATTATCCACAGCAGAGGCAGCTGAAGGTGCAGTGCTGGCAGAGCATGGTCCTGGCTCCCGGCACCTCCCAAATTTGGGGCCCATCATTGCTTGGCAGTTAAGTGAAAGCAATGGGAGCAAGGAGGGAAGGGCAGTATTCCCAATTCCCAATTCCCATGCCTTTTGTGTCCCTGCTTTCCCTTCACCTGTTTCATGTCAGAGCTGGACTCACCCCTTTCCACGAGCCTCTCCTAGGGAGAAGCATCCTGCTCCAGCTGCTGCCTCCGGAACAGCCAGGAGGAGTGGGACAGGGGTGGTTTTGATAGATGCCTTCCCTTTCTCCATCCCTGAACAGCGGCATGAGATGATGGATGGATGGGTGGATGGGTGGATGGGGGGATGGATGGATGGATGGATGGATGGATGGATGGAGAACGTGTGCTTCCAGCACTAAGCCCCAGCCATCCAGGACCCTTCTCCTGGACATTGTCCCAGCCTTTTCCCACAGGAAAAAGGGCAGAACTAGTTTTGGCTTTGTGAGTCCTCAGGAACAGAATTTCAGTAAATTAAACTTGAACAAAAAAATGCGTTTTGGAAAGAAATCGTCTTTAAGTTGCTCCAATGGGCCAAGAGGGAGCAGTGGCCAGCACCTGTCCAGGAATCCGAGGCAGAGGAGGGTGAGCACGGGCAGGGCAGAGCAGCAGGAGGTTCTGGAGAGGCTTGGATCCCCCCTCTCCCCTTCCCACCCCCCATTTCAGTTTGGTTTTGCAGTGGGACCTGCAGGTGGCTGTGCCCTGTGACCAATTGGGAAATGGAACTCGATTTTAAGTTAATTAAAACTGCCCTCTGTGTGTTAATCTTCTTGTCAGGTTTTAATTAAGTACTGATAAAGACCCAGCATGGGGGGGATTCCTGCTCCCATCTCCTGTGACCCAGGGAGCCTGGAAGGGCTGTTGGAGTCATGTCAGGGTGACCCCAGGTCCCAGCTGGTGCTGTTACCCTCCCAAAAAAGGGTGGAATTTGACCATTTTCTTCCCTTTCTCCCCCAGTCCCCAGCAGATTCCCAGCTCTCCTCCCAGGATGGGTCATGCTCCCGGCAATGGCTGATTTACTGCTCGTGAGCCAGAAAATTACGGATAAATGTCAGCTCAGGGTAATCACCATTCCTTGCTGCACGGCCAGACTGGGTTGGGAACATCAGGAGTGGGACTGGGGCTCTCCATGAATTCCTCTGTCCCTGTGGATGTGTCCTCTCTTTCTGCAGGAGGTGGGGTGGGAGGAGAAACCACACAGAAGGACTCTCAAGGTGCTCAGGGCAGTGAAATCCCAGAATCCCAGAATCACTGGGGTTGGAAAAACCTTCCAAGGTCATTCATTCCAAGCTGTGCCCGATCCCCACCTTGTCACCAGCCTGGAGCACTGAGTGCCACCTCCAGGCGTTCCTTGGACACCTCCAGGGATGGGGACTCCAAACCTCCCTGGGCAGCCCCTGCCAAGGCCTGACCACCCTTTCCATGGAGAAAATCCACACTTCCCAACACCCAGCAGTCCCTGAAGTGAAGGATCTTTACTCTCCTTGTTATTTCAGGAGGACAGGTTGGACCTCAGTGTTTCCCACCATGCAGATGCCTCTCCCATCCCTTTTTCCAATGGCATTTTGCAGCCGTTATCCCAACCATTGAACATCCATTGATAGAATTTGCCAAATAATTCCTTGCTATAAATTCCTGTAGATATTTTCATGGTGGCATTGACATTTCCGTCTGGAATGACAAAGAAAGGATCTTTTCCCACTAAAAGCCGTTCCATTCCACCTCTGCTGAGCCTGCTTTTGGCTGGTTTTTAGGCAGCAGATTTCCCATTCCACGCTTGAGTCCCACCTAAGCCCTTCCTTGTATTTTTAAGGTCCCTAGCCAAAATTAAGACATTTCCCATTTTAACTTCCAGCACCTTGTAATGCCTTTAAACCATTACAGATATTCCTTGGAATATCTCAGGGCCAGCCCCAGAGCACAAATGGAATTAAAAGTCGCTCGTGCAGAGCCCGAGCCAGGAATTGCTGGGTCGAAGTGTTCCTTGTCCCTCAGGTTTTGGGGATCAGCACAGGTCCAGCACCTGCATTTAGGATCAGGGAGTTATGGTGTGACACTGCTTTTAGAATGACTTGTGACTGTTCCCAACTCGGGGTGTCCCTGCTGGGGATTCCTGCGCCTGCTCCCCAGGATTAGGCAGGGGGAGATTTCTGGAATTGTCTTTCCATTGTGCTCCAGTTCCCGCTTCCAGCATCCTGAGCAGGACTTGTCAATCTCCCAGAGTTTGTTTTGGAGCTAATGGGTTTCGGAAGGTTCCCATCAATCTGTCCTGCTCCTCAGCACTCCTGGGAATGCTCTTGGCTCTGCTGGCCAGCACAGCTCTGAGAGGTGGTTTCTCCATCCCAGTCACCAAGATTTATTTTGTACAGGCATTTTCATATGCTGAGGAAAGAAAAGGAGGAAAAGCCACCTGGAATCAATTGTCAGCACAATGGAAGCTGGCATGGCCAGGCTGGGGAGCAAGGGCGGACAGTGGGTTATTTCCCACAAATTGCTGTCGGGACAAGCACAACTAGCAGGGACTTAGTGCCAAATCGGATGAATAGGGGAGCTGGAAAAAAAATTAAGGGAAAAAAAATCCCTGGAAAAGTCAAAACCTTTCATCATAGTATGTTCTGCAGTGAATTTGTGTTTGTTTTGAAGGGACACTGAGAAATCTGCCGGGGCTTGAGCGGAGATTTATAGAGGCAACCCAAGCTCTCCTCAGGGCTGGATGTGGAGCTTGGGCTCATGGACACGAGTCCTTCCTCCCTTTCCCCTCTTGGCTGCAGGATCCCAGGATAAAGCCTGTGGTGGGGAGCCCGTCCCTGGCTCTGTGGTGGGGATGCGGTGGAGCTGCCCCACCGCCGCTCCCCGCTCCCAATCCAGCCTTATCTCCCTGCCTCCTGCCCTTGCCCACTGTGTTTATTCCCACCGTAAACTTCTCCAAGAGCGGCTCTGGCTCTCCTTGCATTTGTTTGGAAGGCCTGTCCCCACTCCTGGCTTATCTCTGGGCGCAGTGATAACAACAACCACCAACCCTCTTTGCTTACAGCACCGGCTCCTTTCAATGTTTCCATAATCTAAACCAGCCTCTATCTCCTCTTCCTTCCTCTGGAGAAGCTCCCGGGCTGGGAAAGCTGGTGGCCAGGGTTGTGCCTGCACTTGGATTCATCTTCTGCAGCTCCCACAGAACCGAGGGAAATGTCTGATGCCGAGTTTCTGGGAGATTCCCATCCAAATACAATGGATGTGGCAGAAAGAATTCCTCCATCTTTGGTTTGAGGTAACTTTTAACACCAGGAGTGGGGCCTGCCCTGGGAAGGGGGCACCAGGATCTTCCCAGCATGGCACAGGGGCTGCATGTTCCCATCCCAGCAGCCTCCAGCCTCGGAAATCCAGGCGAGGCACAATCTGGGAGCAGAGTCTGCTTCCCACCCACTGGGAACCCTCCATCTTCCCCCTGGAACATGCCTGGAGCATCCCTGAAGCAGAGGGGCAGCACCAATCTCTGCTCTCTGTGACCAGGGACAGGACCCAGGGAACGGCTGGAGCTGTGCCAGGGGAGAGTCAGGCTGGAGATCAGGAAAGGTTCTTCCCCCAGAGGGTGTCGGGCACTGCCCAGGCTCCCCTGGGAATGGTCACGGCCCCGAGGCTGCCAGAGCTCCAGGAGCGTTTGGACACCGCTCCCAGGGACAGGGTGGGATTGCTGGGGTGTCTGTGCAGGGGCAGGAGCTGGACTCTGATCCTTGTGGGTCCCTTCCAGCTCCGGAGATTCTGGCATTCCATGGTTGTATGATCCCCTGCTCATCTGCCTCCATCCCTGTCCAGCACCTGCACCAACGGGGTCTTTGTGCTGCTCCCCATGGCCTTGGGGGGGTCTCCCTGGCTGTGATTGTGCCAGGGGGATGGGGACACACGTGTGACAGGTGGATGGGGACACACGTGTGGCAGGTGGATGGGGACACACGTGTGACAGGTGGATGTGGACATGTGTGACAGGTGGATGGGGACACACGTGTGACAGGGGGATGGGAACACACGTGTGACAGGTGGGCTTGGACATGGGTGTGGCACTTAGATATGAACATATATGTAGCAGGTGGATATGGACAGCTATGGCAGGTGGATGGGGATACACGTGTGACAGGTGAATGTGGATGGGAACATTCATGTGGCAGGTAGATGGGGACATATATGTGACAGGTGGATGTGGACATGTGTGGCAGGTGGATGGGGACACAGGTGTGGCAGGTGGANCGTGGACATGTGTGGCAGGTGTCTGGGGACATGTGTGTGGCCATGCTTGTGCCTGGCACTGGGGCTGCCCCTGGTGCTGTCCTTCCTGCCGGGGTTGCATTCCCTGCCCTCCTGCTGCATTCCAGGGGGGTATTCCCTCTTTTCCCTTCCCCCCCAGAAGGGGGTGTCCCTCCTTAGCACGGGCACGGAGCGCACGGTGCCACTTGGCTGTCACCTCGTCCCCAGCAGGGACGCGAGCGCTGGCAGGCACTGAAGGTCAGCAGAAGGACATCTCAATTATTCTGTGTCATCTGCGAGGAGCTCGGCGCTTGTCAGAGTCCCAGCGGAGAGCAGTGAAACAGTAACTTGGCTGCAGGAAAAAAGGGAGTGGGAAAAAACATCGGAGAGGAAAGAGGGGAAAAAAAAAGCCGACTGCACAGAAGCTCAGGTCAGCGGGATTGACAGCTGCTGGGAGATATCTCCATTCCCTGTGCCGAAAATAACACCTCCATGGGCTCCAGAGCTGCGTTCCCAATTAGAGATTGGGCACTGAACAGGGGGAGAAAAAATTCTCCATGAGAATTTCAGAGGAGGGGGAGGAAATGGAAAACAGGCTTGGGAAGGAAGCCTGGCTCACTGCTTCCAGGAACCTGATTTCCTCAGGATTGTCCTGGGGGTTTCTGCTTCTCATGGCTCTTATCATCACCGCCCCTTTGGAAGCCCTGGGAAATGGGAGGCAGCAGCTGGTGAAATAACTCTGGGCAAGAGGAGCAGGGGGAGCCAGGCCCTCCCTTCGGGATATTTTTACAGATATATTCCTATATATAGGATATACATTCCTCTATATCCCAGTATTTACCACCAGACCTGCCTTACCCTCTGGACCAGGGGCAGTTCCCCCATCTTCCTCTCTTGTTCCCAGCCTGAGGATTCAAATCTGTCTCTGCCTTGTTGTTCATCAGTGCAAGAGGGATGGGAAATTGTTTCCAGAGGGAAAAGCCCCTGGAAGCTCCATGTCCTGGATCACCAGGAGCTGAGTAGGCTTACCTGGAAGCATCCGGATGTCTGGGGACCTCCCTGCAGGTGCTGCTGCTATGAATTAATTAATGAGTTAATAAATAGCACCGGCCATGGTCAGCCAGGGACCACAGGCGCTGCCAGGAGCCTGGGGCAGGGGAGAGGCTGTGCCAGAGCCAGCCAGGGAGGCACCAGCTGTGGAATTCCTGGATGCTGCTGTGAGCAGCCGTGGCTGGAGTTCCACACTTGTTCTCAAAGTGAGGTCAGGCTTTCAAAGCCCACTGAAACCCCCAAATAATGGAAAACCACAGTGTCCCTGGGAGTTCTGGTGTGTGGGAGATGGATCTGTTCACATTCCAGGGAAAGCTCCTGCTGGCACTTCCCCTGGAGCCGGTGGCTCTTCCAGCCTGGGGCCGGTGCTGGCTGGGCAGTGCTGCCATGGAGCAGCCCTCGCTGCCAGTTCTTCCCTCTCCAGGCTCAGGACACGCTTCCCCGATCCCCTTTTTGCTGGGAATGGGCCCTCAGAGGGGGGGTGGGTGGCTCAGGCTGGGATGAGTGGTGATTTGGGGGTGTCCATGGGCTGGGGTTTGGATGGGATGGGAAGGTCCCGGCAGCCAAATCCATCAGGGATTTTCTCTCCTGCACCGCACCTGACCCCACATGAATTTCCATCTGGGATTGCAGCTGGAGCTGGGAGCCGTCCTCTCCTTTGGATGGTGTCTGTTGGAGAGAGGAATAAAGCCAAGGGCTCACCTGCTTTGGAAGGAGGCTCTGCTCCCTCTCCCCATCGCAGGCCTGGAGTCGGGCTCACACGTCGTAAAGTGTCCCTGCCGTGGCACTGCTGCCCTGGAACACGGAGCTGCTTTATGTGCCGAGAACCAGGAATGTCTGCACGGAGCCGCAGCCACGGCGGGAGCAGCTGCGGGGATTTCACCTTTGGATCCTGGCAGTTTGTAGGAGCAAGGCAGGAGGCCGAGGAATTGCAAACACATTCAGCTCCAAGGTGCTGGCAGCTCCCGCCTGGCTCTGAGCTGGTTAAGTGCTCTTTTATTGGGCTTCGCTTCCCTACGGGCTCAGGGCAGGAGGCCCTGGAGGGTCAGGTGGCCTTCCCCATCCTGTCCCTCACCCCGCTGGGATTTTCTGAGCACTTTGGGATGGTGGGAAGGCAGTCACCACTGGTGGCTGATGTCCTCTCAGTTCTGAACACAGACTGTCCATGGCAAAGGAACGGCAGCAAAGCCGAGGCTGCAGCCTCAGGTCTGATTGTTTCAGGACTGGGAAGAGCCGCCTGTTTTCAGCTCCCAGGGTGCTGCCCCGGGGGAGATGGAGCAGAGCCTGCCTGGAGAACACGGAGCGGGAGAGCAGGGAACGGCAGGATGGTGAGACACGAGCATCTGGAAAGAATTAACACTTCCCCTCAGCAAGAGCTTGGAAGGGGAAAGAACAAAGCAGGCGAGGGAAAACCAGGGCAGAACAAAATGGTGCTGGTGGGAAAAGGCATTCCAGCTTCTCGGCAAGGGGGAAGGAATGGCTGAGCAGGGCTGCTGGGCTGGAGGGAGCTGCTCCCTGCCAGGGGCTCAGCCAGGCCCTCGCTGTCTCTTCACTTCTGCCTCTTCTTCTTTCCTCTTTTTTGTCCTTCTTTCCATTCCCAACTCTATCCCATCCCTCTTTCCTTCTCCATTCTCTCTGAATTTTTCCATACATCCTTCTCACACCCTCTTCCCTCTTTTCTGTAGAACAGCGTTTATTGCTGTACCCAAAGCCCATTCCCGCTTTCCCGGTTGTCCTCTCTCCAGGATGGTACCTCACTGCTGATCCTCACCCGGGAGAGGTGCAGGAATGGGGATAAGCAGCGTCTGATGCATTTACGGAAATTAATAAACATTCTGGAAATTCCCACTGATTTGAATTTGACCCCTTTTTGGAAGGATATCCTGCCTGTGTCCTCCACTGGGATGAGGACTCGTCCCCTCTGGGACATGAGGTTTTCCGAAGGTTTTGTTTGGAATAACTATAGCTGATCCTCCTGCCCGGCTGCTCTTCACACTCCACCCGCTCTGATCGCACCAATTACTCCAACAAAAGACAAAAATTTGCATTTCCAAGGGAGTTTCCCTCCTCCTCCCAGTGCGCTGTGCCCTCGGCAGGGATGTCCTTCACCCCATCGGGGTCAATGAGCCATGAGTGGGACTCATGTGACAGTCCCGACACACTTCCCAGAGGGATTTCTTTCCTAATGACATTTAAACCGCTCGTTGCTCCTGGACTGTGCCAGGGATTTGGCTGAGTGTGGCTCCGGCTCCGTTATTGCGCAGGATCCCTGGAGCAGGGGCTGGGAATCTGGACATGGGGAGGGACTGCAGGTGAGGTGAACCTCTCTGAGAGCCCCGAGACACTCAGCTGCAAACCCCAAATCTTTGGGCAGCCGAGGAGAGTCTATTTTACCCTTTTTTTTTTTGCCATTTTCAGCTCATCTGTTGGGATTTTTTGCCTTCCTGAAAGCAGGAATGAGATGAGGTCTCCAACGTGCTTCTGCTCTATGTTTCCACCCAATTTTCTTGGCCTGAGGGGCTGGACGAGTTTGGAGAAGCATTCCAGCCTCTGACTGTTCTCCCCAAAGCTGCGCTGGTGACAGAAAGGATCTACAGAACTCCACCACTCCGTCTCCCCGAAATTCCCAACTTCCTGAGTTTCTCCCAGCCCCGCTCCAGCCCCGCTCGGCCCTGAGGTAATGGGGCAGCAGTAAAACGTTAGGAGGTACAAATGAACTGCCGGGGATTAAAGCCCCAGCACAGCCTCCTGCGAGGCTGTAAAAGCATCCTGTTTGCAAACAGCTCTGCGGCTGCATCCCGCATTCCTGGGCATTTGCCTTCTCCTGGTTTTTTCATTCACAGGGAGGAATTGCAGCTGGAGCAGCTCACCAGGTCCCGTTCTTCCATCCCCCCTGGGGCACGAGGAGTTCTGGCTCATTCAGCCCCTTCCCAAGCATTTTGCCTTTCCCTACACTTTCCCAAGGCGTTTTTCTAAAACTGCTTTCATTCCAGCTTGTCCGTGTCTTTTCCTGGATGACCGGGAGATGTGTGCCAGGTGAGCTGTGCCCTTCGCGGATGAGTCAGATCCAGCCTCACAGGCAAACAGGTCATGCCCAGGGCTCCTCTGAGCTCATTTAATGCTCCATGGGGTTCTCCCACTGCATCCAGCCTTTCCAAACGAAAATTCAAGCCCTTTTCTTTGGACTACAGAGCTAAGCAACCCGAATGATCCTGTGAATTTCCAGCAGTCCCATATGAACTTCGGAGTTTGGAGGCTGAGTTCATGTCGGATAATCTGTGCAGAGAGGGCCTCAGCAGCTCTTGGCAGGAGAAGTGGGAAGTGGTTGGAATTGGGAAGTGGTTGGAACTGGGGTGCACTGGGGCATTTGGGATCATTTACAGAGGTGTTTTTTCCGGGCCGTACCACTTGGCACCGAGGCTTTTTTGGGAGAGCTCAGGCAGCTCATCCCACCTATTGCACAGATCTTTGAAGATTAGTCTGGATAACTTTGAAAGATCTCCCTTCCCCTGGGATTTCTGGGATTCCTGGCTCTGCTTGGAGCAGAACAAAGGCTGCTCTCCCCACACCTCCCTGTCTGAGGTGGGAACAGGGATTGGCTCTGGACATCTCCTCCCAAAGGAGAGCAAAGCAAAGGCTCCCAGCCTGGATCAGCTGAGCTGAGCTGAGCTGCGGAGCCAGGCCTGAGCCAGAGTGAGTGTTTTCCAAGCAGCTTGGAAAAACCAGAGGCTTCATTCCTACCTACTGTCAGCAAACCCTCCTGCTTGGATGGGATCCCTCCAGCTGCCCCTGCGCTGCCTCTGCACGCTGGGTGGGCTGAATCCTTTCCCCAGAGAAAGCAGGAATGGGATGGGCAGAAAACCAGGGACAGTGGGAGATTATTCCACACACCCACTCATAGCTGAGCACCCGCCCCTCCCCGAGCTCCATGCTGGAGCTGCTCCCTGGCTTCCCTCTCCACCTGTCTAATCCATGTGGGATGATGGGAGGCGGCTCCACTGACATGGAATGTGGGAAGAAGGGCTGTTCTCTCCCTGGAGAGCTGCACATGATGAGGTGCCCGTGCTCCTGCAGCCACCACAGTGATAAGGGAGTGTTGATATCTCCAGGACTCCCTCATTCTGGGGAAAATGAGGCTTTTCATTCCAGCCTGTTAAAGCGTTTTCCAGAGCTCTCACAAACGTAACCTGGGAGTGCTGCCTTTATCCAGCCACTTCCCAGGAACCTCCAGAGCCATCCCATCATCGCGGTGCCCACCCGAACCGAGGAGAGGTTTGTGAGGCAGGAATTCCCTGCGTTAAAGCAGACATTGATCCCCTCTGAGGAGACTGTTCTGCTCCAGCCGCTCTCAGCCCAAATTTCTCCATCTCCTGCAGCTCCAGTTCCCTGTTCCTGAGCACCTGGAGCACCACAGGATCATGTGAGGGGTGGACACTGCCCTGCAATGGCTTTCACAGGGCAGGTACCCAAAATGTCACCTGGGGGTGACATTTTCCAGGGCTCCCAGGGTGTCATGGGCCTCTTCTCCCTCACTTCACCTGCGTCTGGGGGAGCTGGTGACACAATCCCTTCCCACCCACCACGAGCACGGAGATAAGAGCCTGTGACCTGGAATGTCACCTCCCAGGAGGAGGGGACACCGGGATCCCTCACGGAGCTGTGTGGGCACTCCGGAGGGGAGGCCAAGCTGCCCTGTGAATGTGGGCTGAGGTCAGGGGCTGCCAAGGTGGCTCGGGCATCACTGCACCTGGGGGAGATCGGCATTCCAGGAGCTCAAGGAATCCAGGGACGCTCCTGCAGGAGGAGGGCACCAGGAAGGGGGACTGAGGCTGGATGAGCCTCATGCAGAACCTCTGGAGGTGCTGGAGCCCATCCTGTGCCTTGCTGATGATGTTACTTGGGAGCACAAGAGACTCCTGCGCAAAGTGAATTCCCAGGACACTGCTGCAGCTTCTGTCCAGAGGCATCGGGATTTATTCCAACCAGGACATACCTTTGGTTTTCCTGGACTTTGTGGCTTGCATCAGGCAGAGACCACCTGTCTCCCACTTGGCTGTTCTGCATCCCATTCCCTCCCCATTCCTTGCTGGTAGAGCAAGACCCTCCAGCCTCTACTTCTCCCAAGAGCTCCCATCCCCAGTGGAATTCTAGGGCTCTGTGTGCTCGTGGGCACATCCAGGGAGTGCTCCCATCCATCTGCTCAACTCCTTGGGAAAAGCCAACGCAGCCAAACAATGAGTGAGTACAAAAGCACATGTGGAGCCTTGGCAGGGAGCATTCCCGGACTCCCAGCATCCAGGCGGCCGCTCCGCACTCCCATCCCTGCCTCTCCGGCTGTAATTAGTGCAGGCTGAGCTCTGGGAACGCACTGGAACAGCAGTGATGAACAAAACAGCAGCTCCAGATGAGCCAGAGCATCTGAGGGGGTTCGGATGGAAAAGTGGGATGGTCTGTGCTCTCCGGCTGGGTCCGGGTGCCTGCTCTGGATAACGAGCACCTCGCTCCCGGGAGCTGCCGGCACCAATTCCCAGTGCAGGAGCACATTCCTGAAAGCGTCCCTGCTCCGAGTGGTATTTAGCTCATGCTCTGATGCTGGATCAGGGGTCTGGAAAGGCTCTGTCCTTGGGCTCTGTCCAAGGCTGTTCTCACATCCCTCCAGCGATGCTGCTCCTGCCTGGAGGAGCCGACCTGCTGGAGAGGTGACCCAGGGCTGCCGTTAAATTTTCCTCTGCTCAGTGTCCTCCAGGTGCCCCCAGCCAGAGCATTCCAGCCCTGCTCTGGTGGCTGGAGACCCATATTCCTTTCCACCTTCCCCGCCTCCCAGACCCGTGCAGACCATGGGTCTGTTGTCTGTCCAGTCGTAGCCAGGACTTTGTTATGCTGGAATTGTTTTCTCCTTTTGATCTTTCTGGAGAATTCAGCCAAGTGGCCTCCACCTGTCACGGTGCTCCGAGAACGAATGGAGGGGCCCCATCACTATGTCCAGGGGATGGACGGAGGGTTCCTGTCACTGTGTCCAGGGGATGGACAGAGGAGCCCTCTCGTGACTCCCAGGTGATGGACAGAGGCCTCATCCCGGCATCAGGCAATGGATGGAAGGGCCGAGGGGGCTGGGAAGGGCTCTGCAGGCAGCGTCCCACAGTGTCCCTCAGCCTGTCCCCCAGTGAGATCAGGGCACTGATAACGGCTTTGTTTAGAAGGAAGAGCAGGAAGGGACGTGGAAGTCCAGCACAACAGGAGCTGCCTCACCCAACGTCCCTTGGCCCTCGGCTGCCAAGAGTGGATGGAAATAAACTCTGCAGACAATGCAGGGCCCTATCTGGGAGCGGCAGGAGCCCGGCCAGGCCCCGGTGTCCCCGCAGGATCTGATAGGGCTCGGGGCTGGCGGGACGGGCGCTCCGGCCATTGTTCGGTGCTCCGGCCGCTGCTGTTGGCCCGGGATCCACACGGAGAGAATCGCAGGAAATCAGAGCAGATCGTGTCCGACCTTCAACTGCAGCACAGCTCAGGGCTGTGCTTTTCTCCCCGCTGTCCTTGGTGGCTCTTTTTGGACACAGTTCTCTCCCAAAATAGCCGGGAATGCGACCACTGCTGGACCGTTCATGGTCAGTGTGGCCACTGCAGAGGCTGAAACCACTCAGTTCATAAAACGTCAGCCTGGAACCTCCAGCAGAGCTGCTGCTCCTTTGCCCAGACCCAGCAGGGACCCCTCAGGGGTCTGTAGGGTCTGTGCCCAGGGCAGTGGCACTGGGGTGCCCTCCCCTCCCTGCAGCTGCAGAAGCTGGGTTTTACTTCCAGCTTTGCACGGAGCAGCTCCTTGGCTCCAGGTAAGGCAGGCTTTGGTTCTGAGGCAGGATAAGGCAGGATAAGTCCACGGAAGTCCACAGTGGCCTGGCTGAACTGCGCCGTGGTGTGGGTGAGCAGGTATATCCACCGCCTCCCACTCCGTATCCCAACAGCTTCCCTTCTCTCAAATATTGCCCCTAATTAATTTATCCGTACCGATGCTCCTGGTAATACCATTATTTGTAGTACCTCAGTGCATCCCCCGGGAAGGGCAGAAGTCTTAATTAACATCCGTGAAGCTGCCTGAGATCGTGCCTGGAAAATGTGAGCTGGAGCAACTCCCTGTCCTACCAAGGTTGTTTTATTCTCTTTTCTTTTCCTTCTTTGCAGGCCCCTTCTTTTCCAGACAGCCCAGCCTGTGCCTGCCATTCCCACAGCCCAGCCTGTGCCATCCCGACATTCCAGCCTGTCCCTGCCATCCCGGAGCAGCTGTACAGCTGCTGGAATGGCTGCTCGGGACACGGGGCAGAGCAGCAGGCGGGGAGGGGCGAGAGCTGTGTCCGAGGCGTGGGAGGGTCACCTGGGGAAGTGCCACTCTCCAGTGGCTCTGGCACTGTGTGGCACAGGCAGACCTGGAGCACCACGGAGGTGTCACAGTGCCGCATCACAGCCCCGCCTTGGGATCTCCTGCCGGCTGTGCAGTGACCTGGATCCCTCCTTTCTCTGTGCGGGACCCTGTCTGGTGAGCCTTGGGCTGAGCATCCCTGCAGGTTCTCCCCTTTCCCCTGGAGGACCCAGCCCTGGCTGTGACCCCTCCCTGGCACAGGACAGCCAGAGCAGCCAGGGGACAACCACCCAGCGACCCCGGAGCAGTGGCAGGGTGATCCAGGGTCTCCCCAGCTCCAGAGGCACCTGGTCCATTGTTGGTTGCTGCTGAATCCTTCCAGCCAAATCTCCAAGGTCTTGGCTGAGCCGAGCTCCAATGCCGGCCAGATTTCTGATGCTTAGCAAAAATATTCATTAACGACTTAATCTGTGCGCACACAGGGGAAGCTTTTAGGGAATTTGTTCGAGGGCTGTGAAAGAGGGATCTGGCCACTGCTTCCAGCTCTGCCTTGATCTGTGATCTCATGGATGAGGAATTCAGGAAAACGCTGCTCAGGGACATGGTCCAAAGCATCCCGTGCTCACACCGTGTGCACTTCCCTACCCTCGGCACTCACCGCTTGGCTGAGCATGTCCCTGTGCCAAACACTGCAGAATTGTCACCTGAGCCCTGCAGGCTGCAGAATTGTCACCTCAGCCCCTCAGGACACAGGGAGGGGACGATGCCGGCTGCTTTGGGAGGGAAGGCCGGAGGGCTGTGATCTCTCTCACAGCCTGGCCCAGGATGCCTGGTTTGGGATGGAAAAGCTGCACACCAGGCTGTGCAGCCTCTGTAAAGTCACAGGGCTGTCCCACCTTCTGTGACCTCTGGCGTGGCCCATCCTGCTCCTCAGTGTCCTGCCAGGGCCACCAGGCCAACGAACCCCCAGGCAGGGACAAGGAGAAGGCCCCTGGAGCACCATGAGAGCATCACCTGTGTGCAAGGCAAGGGGACGGCAGGAGAGGGCTGGGAATGGGGACAGCCAGTCCTGGCATCTGAAGGGATTTCTGGGGTGGGGTTGGTGCCTGTGCCATCTCTGGAGTGAGGGTTCTGCTGGATGGTGCCTCCTCATCGCTGCCTACACCCTCAGGCACTCTGCACAGGACGGGGGGCTGCAGTCACTGTGGGAGGGGGAGTGTGACACCGGGAGGGGCAGAGTGACACCAGGAGGGCCAGTGTGACACCGGGAGGGGCAGTGTGACACCGGGACGGGGAGTGTGACACCGGGACGGGGAGTGTGACACTGTCAGTGGGAGGGTGACACCACGAGGGGCCCCGGTGGCTCCTCTCTCCCGGCTGCCTTAGGTGCTTTGGGGACTTGTGTGAACACAGAGGAGGGGTCAGAGCATCCTGCCCTGTGCTCAGAGGGGACACTGACAGAGGAGGGACACTCCTGTGGGACACGCCATCCGTGGGGCTGCCACCCGGCTTTGCCAAGGCTGCGTCCTGCTCTCCCTGCTGCCTCCCCTCTGGCTGTTGAGTCTAACCCTAGCCTGGTACAGCTGAAAACAGCCACAGCGCTGCTGCTCCTGCTTCCAGAGAAATTCGTGGGATGCCAGATCTTTTCCACGCACATCAGGAGCCCCCCGGCTGCTCCTGCACATGCTCCTTCCCTCTCCATTCCCACCAGTGCCACCACTGCCTGGGCCAGGCACAGGAATAAGGGGGTAAATGGGGGCAGGATCTCACCCTGGGGTGCCCTCTTCCCTCTAGAAGTGGGAGCTGGGGCTGGATGGACACGCATGGATGGACGGACACACACACAGAGCTTTTGTAGGAGTTTCCAACTCAGTCCGTGACTCCCTTTGGAAATGATGTTCCTAAGTCACACAGGAGTATCTGACTGTGTCCCGGGAAAGATTGGTGTGATCCAGGGAAGGTCGGTGTGTCCCAGCTGAAGCCCCTGCCGTGCCAGTGGCTCCGGATGGGGGTGGCTCCCAGGGACCACTCTCTGGCAGGGCTGGAGCTGCAGCAGGGTCGGGGTTTCAGGGAGGTTTTATAGCAAAAATGTTGATGAGTAATAGAAAGGTGCTGCTGAGCCTTGTTGGGAGGAAAGAGGGGAGGGAGCAGAGGGGCTGAGGGAAAGAAAGGAGCCCAAGGATGAAGGGAAAGGAAGAAATGACCTTGGTGAGATTTTCTGGCTGCTCTCCAGGTCACAGGCTGATGCCAGAAAATCTCCGAGTCCCTTTTGGCTGGGAGCACTCCCCGCTAGGTGAATCACACACACAGTGCTGGAACATTCCACGCTCCCAGTCACAGAGCTCGCAGTAATTAGGAAAACTGGAAGACCAAGGCAGGGGGAGAAGTATGAGTCACACATGGAAGCGGTGTTATTGGACTGAGGAGAAGCAGCTTTGCAGAGTTCCTGAGGTAAAGGCGCTCCAGCCCTGGCTGCTGCCGGGAAAAGCCATCGGAGCTGCCCTCACTCTGCACCGGGAGAGCAGCAGCTCTGGGAGAGGGCAGGGAACACCAGGATGTGTCACACAGGGAAGAGAAATTGCGCTTGGATGAGATGTGAGGGGACTGGGGGCGTTCACCAGGGAGACCTCAGAGCTGCTTCCAGTGCCTGAAGGGGCTCCAGGACAGCTGGAGAGGGACTTGGGACAAGGAGTGACAGGACACAGGGAATGGCTTCCCACTGCCAGAGGGCAAGGTTAGGTGGGATATTGGGAAGGAATTATTCTCTGTGCAGGTGCTGAGGCCCTGGCACAGGGTGCCGAGAGAAGCTGTGGCTGCCCCTGGATCTCTGGAAGTGGCCAGGGCCAGCTTGGATGGGGCTTGGAGCAACCTGGGACAGTGGAAGGTGTCCCTGCCCATGGCAGGGGGTTGGAATGAGATGGTTTTCCAGCCCAGCCCCTTCTGGGATTCCCAATTTCAGGCAGCTCCTCAGGCTGCCAGGGGAGTCCAGCTGCTGCCACCCAGGCAAAGCCAGGCTGGGAACCTCCTCCCACCCTCCAGCAGCAAAGGGTGACCTCGTTATCCCTCACTCTTGTGGACAATGAGCCTGGATGCTGCTGGTTCCCAAGGACAGCCCAAGGCCCACACAGCCCCTGATGTGCAGGGGAGTTCCATAAATCACACAGTCTTCCAAAGAAATAATGGATGGAGCTTTCATCCCTTTCTTTGCATGACCCTTCTGCTGCTCTTCATTACCAACACAAAGGGTGTGTTAACCTGGGAGAAACCCGTGCTTATTTAAGGAACTCTCCTCCTGACTCATCCCATTTGGCTCGAGGAAAACCCTGTTCCAGCCAGGCCCTGGCTGTCCCGCCAGGGTCACGCTCCTGGAGCATCCTTGGCTGGACACGCCAGCATGGCTGATGGGTGAGTATCACATCACATCTTATCACATCTTATCACATCTTATCACATCATATGACATCATGTCCACGGCACCACATCACCAGCCCCCAACCCAGCAGGTGCCATCACACCTCTGCTGACCCAGGAGGGCAGAGCTGGGTTCCCTGTGCAGCCTCCCCAATTCCCTGCTCCCAGCAGGGTGATTCCCACCAGCTGAAGGATGTGGCTCCGTATTTAGCCCCCGTCTGGTGGCAGGAGGTTGCGGGGGCTGCCAGTGTCCGGGGAGATTCCATTTGGGAAGGCCGAAGGGCGGCTGCACATGGGGTGATGAAGGGATGTGATGGACGACTCCGAACACAAAATCTTCCTGCAATTCTCCGGGACAGATTGTTANACATCTTATCACATCATATGACATCATGTCCACGGCACCACATCACCAGCCCCCAACCCAGCAGGTGCCATCACACCTCTGCTGACCCAGGAGGGCAGAGCTGGGTTCCCTGTGCAGCCTCCCCAATTCCCTGCTCCCAGCAGGGTGATTCCCACCAGCTGAAGGATGTGGCTCCGTATTTAGCCCCCGTCTGGTGGCAGGAGGTTGCGGGGGCTGCCAGTGTCCGGGGAGATTCCATTTGGGAAGGCCGAAGGGCGGCTGCACATGGGGTGATGAAGGGATGTGATGGACGACTCCGAACACAAAATCTTCCTGCAATTCTCCGGGACAGATTGTTACATCTCCCTGCCAAGAAATCAAACATTCCTGCTGGAGCCAGGCCTTTCACAGGAGCCCCCTCGGGGACATCAAGTGAGGCTAAGACAACAGGCCGGAGCTTTGCGAGCAAATCACGAGTCCCCGGTGTCCCTCCAGCTGGCAGGACCGTCACTGACCTCAGTGGCCTTGTCCTCCCTGAAGCAGCTCTGTCAATTTGGCCACAATCCACTTAATAATGGAGCTGGAATATAAAGATGTATCCAGGCCCGACCACAAAACAGCTGGAGACTGTAGGGTTGACTTAATCCTGGTAGAATAAACCAGGGAACTGGTGGGAGTCAGCTCGGATGTTGCTGGCGGGGTTCGGAGCAGGGCTGAGCAATAAAAGGGATCAAATGTGTGAGGCACAAACTGTCTGGAGCCCCGGTTGTTGTTGTTGTTTTAACTAATTGAATTTTAGTGCTGCTGAAAGGATTGACAGCTCTGGGGAGCAGTGGCCAGGTACAGCCCCAGCACGAATCCCTCCTAATCCCAGTCTGCATCCCGACACCCGCAAGCTCCTCCCATGAGGCCAAATTCAGCCCCTGACAGATGCAGCTGGGACTGGAGCTGAGGGGGCTGCATCCTTCCCAGAGATCCTGGCAGACCCGTTCCTGGCTTCATGGGGGTGCCGTAAGTGTCCCTGGGAGCAATTCCTTTGGATCTGGGCAGGGTGTGACAAGTGACCTGTGCCATCCCTGCCACGGGGACAGTCCTCGAGCCGGGGAGGGGCAGGGACACTGAAGGTGTCGAGGAGAGCTGCTGCTCGTGGTGAAAAATCTGCTTTTATTCCTGGAATGGTTTGTGCTGGAAGGGACCTTAAAGCTCATCCCGTTCCACCCCTGCCGTGGGCAGGGACACCTTCCGCTGCCTCAGGTTGCTCCAAGCCCGGTCCAACCTGGCCCTGGACACTCCCACTTGTGGCTGGCTCCCAGGATGCCTTTGCCAGAGGAGGGAGATGGGGCTGCTGGGGGAGTTGGAGCTGCTGTGGAGAGAGGAGAGAGGAGGGGAAGGGAACGGCATCCCTAAAAGTGAGCACCCCGGATCCTTCTCGGGGGTGACCAGGCAGGGACGTGGCTGCCCTCACGTGCTGGGGACTTCTGTCTCCGCCACGGGGTGGGGACGGTTCTCACCAGGTTTGGGAAGTGCCGAAGGCTCGGACACATTGAGCAACGTCTCACCACCGAAAATCCGGATAAAAACCTGGCGGGAGCTGCCCTGCCCACATCTCTGCCTCGGGGTTTGGACTGGGACCAGTCCCTGGGGACGGTTTGGAAGGGTGTGAAGGCTGGAGTGG
>VZRS01014285.1:0-15982 GCA_013398055.1 Ifrita kowaldi
GTGTTTCTACGCTAACAACATCAAGTGCAATTCTACCCCATCCATGAACCCTGCAGCCCCAAATGCTGCTTAACTCATTGAAAAAATTAAGAAATACAGTGCAAAGAAACATCTTAGTGCCCTAATAGCAAGTTTAGTAACAGCTTCCCCTTTCTTTGGTTTGTAATGGAGCCTAATGTCCTTAAGAACAAAACCCATTCTTTCAAGTTTAAGTGTTTTGGTGCTCTCTTTTGTTTCTTTTAGGGCATGTTTAACTCATGTATCAACTATGCAACAAAGGGAAAACCTTCCAATATACTGTCATACAAGAAGTCCCTACAATAGGTAATCATTCCATACCGGAAAACAATTTATTAGAAATGAAGGAAAAACTCCTGACTTATCCTCTGTAATCCCAACAACAGACACACCCATGTTTAGAAGCTTTGAACAGAAACAAAAAAAGATGCCTTAAAGAAGAAAACCAGCTCTTTTTTTTTTTTAATTAAATAAAATGTAAAAAAACCCTGTCAGATTCTTATCCTCAAAAAAGAAAAAGCCTAATAAACACACATGGAGCTCAAAAAACTATGCAAGCAAAAAAAATTGCCGTTTACTCCATACCCCAACCAACAGTACTTTTTATAAATTCTTTTCTTAACGTGTTAATTAAGCAAAGATACATAAAATGTACTACTTAGCTCACAAAGCGCTGTAAGAAGCCAAAGTGAAAGTTTTTTCCTTATTATCAGCAATTAGGCTCACTAACACAACCCCAGCATCCCCAAACAAGAAGCAGCTGGTCTTTTCCAGGTGAACTTAAGCATTCCTGGCCTAATTAGCACATGGAAAGCAAACCAATCTGTGCAGGAGACAACAGGCTTGGGGTATAAATGCTCACACCAGGGGGCGGGTTTTTTTTCTGGGTGAGTAATAAAGGTTGGGGTATGGTGATTCTTGGGGTGTTCGTATAATAGGTATTTTTTGTTTGCTTTTGTTCTTCTTTTAATGCTGGTCAAAAGTCAGATTAATTCTAAAGACTAATTCTGCAAGTCTTTTTAGTGCAGGCATCCAATGTTAATTTTCACAGTAATCTGACTTTTGTGGCTTCCTAAGTAAAAACTTTGATAAAAGGCCCATAAAGTTAGATTTTTCTCATTAAAGGCACTATAGGGAATATTCTATTATGTGCTAGTTTCTTAGGCACACATATTTTAATATTAAGTGAGTAAAATTGTTTAGGAAGATGATTTTTATTTATGCTTTATTTGTATGTAACAAAAGTGAATGGGTTTGTTTGCCTCCCCTTGTTAATAGCCTTTGTTGAAATCAAAGCAATAGCCTTGCTTCTGCAGAGATAATAGATATTTAGTGCTTTGCCCTCGAGTATGGGTAAGGCTGTTTTGCTCCATGTTTTTCTTAAGCAGAGTGGCTACTTCTCACTTTAACTGAAAACGTTATGCTTTAGTCAGTCAGTGACTTGTGTTGGAGCTGTTCGGTGTGAAGCTTAGCTCTTTTTCTGGTCGTTAGGTTGAAAAAGGCCTGTGTAACGCTATTTTGGTTTTGCAAACCTTTGAGCTAAGGGTGCTGAGATAAGGATGGACTACTGAGGGGGGCAGGATCAAGCGAGTTCCTTGGCTGGGTCATTTAAGGGCTGTGCTGGAGTGTTCGTTCGAGTAAAGTTGCCTGAAAGCAGAGGCTAAGCAGGTCTAGATGCTAATGAACCAAACTAATAGCTGGCAAGGTAAAAGTATCAAATATTCGTTTATCTCTTTTGGTGATGGAGGGCTTGCTTTTGTTCTGTGCACTCGGTAACAGGTTTTTGTCTTACCTTTGCAGTCATTTTGCTCTCCAAGTGATGCTAAAAGCTGTGTTTTTGTGAGCTGTATAGGTATGTAGAAGAGGGTGTGCTGTTCTTGCTTTAATCGGTACAAGAAAGCCCAAACTCACCGGCGGTGGTACATTCAGGTTGCCACTGGCAACCCACTAGCAGGTATGTGCTTAGGTGGCTGCAGCCGGCTGTGAGATTCTCACCAACGCGGTGAAAAGCCTTTCAGTGAGAGAAATGGTGGTGCCTTAAATGGGAAGTTATATTAATGGCTTTGGACTGTGCCCTGTTTAAGCCTTGATGCTATTCTGATACATGTTGTGTGGCTGTATGTAAGAGCATTTATTGGACCCCAATTATTTACTACTGTTTGGTAAGTACACAGTATCAAGGAATAACAATTTCTTTGCACAGGGTAAATAAGCAGTTGCCTAAAGGAAGTATAAACTATGTAAATGAAGGCATCAGCTTTCGATTATGATGATCAAAAGCTAAACTTAAAAAAGACTAAGCTAGAATCAATCGTTTTTCCTCACGGAGGATTCACTTCTATAGTGATTATTTGATACGTACTGTGAAGACTCTTCCCTGCAAACAGCTGGGAAGGGAGGAGAATGAGAGGTGTGCTGGAGTGGCGGGGCCGAAGCGCTGCGGAGGAGGCAGCTCCGGTCTGTGCCCTGTCTCCTGCCATGTTTAACCCCGCGGGGCTGTCCGGGCCTTTGTCCCGAGGGAAGCGATGCCGGCCAGGAGCCGCTTTCCCCCGCTGACAGCTCCCGCCGCCAGGGGGCGCTGTGCGCGGCGCGCGCCTGCCGCGGAGATCTGTCCCTCGGCGGCGGCCGTCGGGGGCGGGCCAAGATGGCGGCGGCCAGCTGAGCGTTCGCGTGGTGCGCTCACGGTGCCGGTGCCCGCAGCCATGTCGGGCCGCCAGGGCAACAAGCTGCCCAGCAACCTGCCCCAGCTGCAGAACCTTATCAAGCGCGACCCCACCTCCTACACCGAGGAGGTACGGACCGGGGGGGCGATCGGGGAGGTTGGGGCGCCTGGGGCGGGCTGGTGTCGCTTATCTGCCGCTGTTCCCTGTGTGTGCGCAGTTCCTGCAGCAGTACCACCACTACCAGTCCCATGTGGAGATCTTCACCTTCCAGCCGGACAAGCCCAGTAAGGAGCTGGCCGAGCTGCTGATGTTCCTGGCGCAGGTGAGCCCCCAGCCATGCGGCAACGCCTGCCTTGTGGCAGCCTGGTCGCGGTAGCGGCTTCAATGACTGCTGCTGATATACAAACAAGTAAACTTTACGGGCTGCGTGCACTCTGCGAGGCCTGTGAGGTAACCCCGGGTGTGCTCTAGAGCGTTCACTTGCCCTGTCCGTTCCAGGTTGCCCACTGCTACCCCGAGCACATGGCCAGCTTCCCGCAGCAGCTGAAGGAGCTGCTCTCCTACCACCACACGGTCCTGGACCCCGACCTGCGCATGGTGAGACCCGCGGCTTGGGCTCACCCTGCCCTTTGTGTGAGCTGAGGGCTTGTGGCTTGCTTGTCAATAAAGAGAGGAGCTGGGGAGGAATGTGAAGTTTGGGTTTTCTTGCAGACCTTCTGTAAGGCTCTGATCCTGCTGAGAAACAAGAATCTAATAAATCCCACGAGTTTGCTGGAGCTCTTCTTTCAACTGCTGAGGTGTCACGATAAACTGCTACGAAAGGTAAGGTGTGCTGACAAAAATCTTCATTTCTGGTGGGTTTTGGCCAGCTTGCCTGAGGTAATGCCAGAATAGGCAGCTGTTCTTTGTTTGGTTATGAAACTACAGTTTAAAATAGCTCAGCTGTTTCAGCAGTCAGTGCTGGAGGCAGGGCTGTAGCTGTATGTTGGAATAATAACTGAGTTCTGCTGCTGTAAACACCTTGCTGTTGTGGGCTTGTCCTGTTTGGGACTGAGTTTGGGTGTGTCCACAGGTGACAAACCTGGCTGTCAGAACAGACTTGAATGAAGCAGGGCTAGGATTTGAAGCAGTATTTGATGCTGTTCATGGTCCTGCCTTGCTGTACTGTAAATTGAGTATGATTTTCTAATACGTGAGTCTTCACAGGATAATTTCCTGGTTTTTGCTGCTGTAACTCAAGTGATGTTCTCAGTGGTGAGCATCTGGCTCTCATGTCAGTGCTTGGGCACAGTGTTGTCTCTGTGTGTTACCCTGGTCATCTCTCCACCTGCAGACCTTGTACACTCACATTGTGACAGACATCAAGAATGTCAATGCTAAACACAAGAACAACAAAGTGAACACAGTAAGTGCTTTGGCTTTCATGTGTACTTTGAACTGACCTCCTGCTATTGTGGAAGACCTCTAAAAATGTTTTCAACTTCTTTTTTAGGCACTGCAGAACTTCATGTACACAATGTTGAGAGACAGCAATCCCACTGCTGCTAAGATATCTTTGGATGTGATGATTGAGCTTTACAGAAGGAATATTTGGTGGGTCTGGCAGGCTTGTGTTGATTTGCCATTGATTGTGGAGCACATGGGCCTCATTTGTGGTGTGTAGTTTAAAATGTAATGCAGGAGACAGTGACTTAAATAGATTTCTTAATTGTAGCCCAGTGGGGTTGTAACTTGTGGCAAGGAATTTAGCTGAGAAGTACTGTCTTGTGTGAAATGAGTTGCTTAAATATTTGGTGAGAACTAATCTTCTGAGAATAATGTGAAATTGGCAGACTTGAAATAAAGTAAGTTGCTTGTTTTGTTCCAGGAATGATGCCAAAACAGTCAATGTCATCACAACTGCCTGCTTTTCCAAAGTGACCAAGGTGAGAGCAGAAATCACTTGACAGTGATTTCTGGGTGTTACCTTGGCTCCCTTTTTCATGTGGATGTAACTTAGTATGTTGTTATTGCGAACAAACTTCACTGATTTGTCTCCTGGTTGTTTAATTTTCAAAATGCTACTCATGGGAGGAGGTGGAGCTTGGCAGCTTATTTTGTAACAACTGTAGACTGGTGTGGGGAGTGTGGATGCACTTTTCCCTGCTATTCTGAAGAGAGTGTCAGGATATCATCTCCTTAATAATTGGCACTGTGAACCTTTGATTAAATGAGGAGAGCAGCTGTCCTGCTTGGGGTCTGACTGAATACTGGGCCTTCTGTATTGGCTCTTGAGGCTTGTCCCACATGAACTCACTTTACTTTTCAGGTGTTAGTTGCTAGCTTGAAGTTCTTCCTTGGGAAAGATGAAGATGAGAAACAAGACAGCGAGTCAGAGTCTGAGGTGGGTGTTGTAACCAAATATTCCCTTCTGTGTTCTTCAGAGCCCTTATTAGTTCTGTCATCTTGATGACTCTGGCTCTGCTAGTCTGTCTACCTCTGTGCTGCTGTCTGGTCTAGTTTGCTCCAGATGTTTCTGTGCTTCACAAACAATTTCAGTGTCTGACAGCTGGCCCCAAGTGAAGGCAGGATGTCTTTGCTGTCTGTTAAAAGATAAATGCCAGGAGTTGTTTTGATTTTCTACTTAAATGCTGGTACCTGTGTGTTCTGACACTTAAGAAGCAGGGGGGAGAGTTTTCAGAGTATGTGGTCTTGAAAAATACTGGTAGTTTGTTTCTCTGATTGCCATTTGAAGCCTGGGTTACCTGAGTGTAGTGTTCCTTCCCCAAGGATGATGGGCCCACAGCCAGAGATCTGATGATGCGCTATGCGACCAACAAGAAAACCACCAAGCGCAAGAAGAAACTGGAGAAAGCCATGAAAGTCCTCAAGGTGAGGAGAGGCACTTCTGATTTCCCATCATCTTGGCTTAATCCTTCTAGCACTGAAGTCCTGTTGCTGCCCAGCTTGTTTAGCTACAGGTGGCACATAATCCTGTGTGGTTGAAAATAGGGCTAGCTTTTAAAATGTTTTTGGAGAGGCAGCAATCTTTTGACAGCAACCTTGAAACTGAAGCACTTTACTCATAGAAAGAGAAAAATGTCTCTTACTCTTGTTTCCATGCAGAAGCAGAAAAAGAAGAGCAAGCCAGAGGTGTTCAACTTCTCAGCCATTCACTTGATTCATGATCCCCAAGGTGAGCGTGCAGTGGGTTCTCTTAATGCAATTTGTGTTAATCCCACATAGGGAAGGTTGCACACAGCTCTGCCAGGAGAACCCAAGTGACAGCTAGGTGCAGATGTGACACTTAGAATGTGTTTTTACTCCAGGTTTCATGGCACTTGGAGAGATCAGTCGTGTTGTGCTTGTTGTAGAGGAGCACACGTAGGCAGTGAGACAAGGCAGGAGGAATATGACGTTATCTGCTTTGGGTTTCTATGGATCAGGACGTGGCTCTGCCTTCCGTGTGTGTGTGAAGGCAGTAATGGGGTGAGCTCAGAGTAGCTGATCTGCTGTAACTGCTCTGGCTTAGCCCTGCTAAAATGTACTTGTCTAACAGCACTTGATTTGGTCTTTGTCTGTTCTAATGACCCTCCGGGGATTTCATTTTCTCAGATCAACCCAAAATGTATCTAAAAATTTAGTTTTCAGTGCTGACCTTGCACTTACGATGTTGGGGAATGTCTGCCAGTTCCCTCTGCTGAACCTGTGCACAGCAGACCTTTTAGGCATATGAGAAGTAAAATAACCCATTGGAATAAGTGATTTAGTCACCTTTAATTTCTTCTGTGAAAGAGCACTGGGGCTTAGAAATAAAAACAAATCAGAGTGCTGATTTTGACCCTAATCCCATTTGAGATCTGTGTTGTGCTCTTTCAGTCTACTGCAAATCCATTTTTGCTTCTAGACTTCGCTGAGAAACTGCTGAAGCAGCTGGAGAACTGCAAGGAGCGATTTGAAGTGAAGATGATGCTCATGGACCTAATATCCAGGCTGGTTGGAATACATGAGGTATGTAGTAGGATAATTTTATGGTGGTCTTGTTGGTAGCTAGCCTGGTTTGGATGTGGGCATGTTCTGGCCTTGTGCCTTGGGAAAATGAGGTTTCATTTTTCTGCATGTCCAAAAATGCATAGGGATGGTCAGGGAGTTACCAGTGGGCCTCATGGAATGGCACAGTGGTGCAGACTTTCTGCGGTACTCAGTGAGCTCTGACAGAGAATGGTGTTGGTCTGGAATAGCTGAGCTGTCTCTGAAGAATAGAGGAGAACTTGATGCTTCCAAGACCTTCCTAGGAAGCTGCTCATGCTGACCACAGAGCTGTCAGTCAGGTGGTGCTGAACAAGAGGGAAACTGGCAGCTCCTGCGCTTGGAGAGGTTTGTGCAGACTACGCAGTGATAAAATATTTGCACTGGATTAAGTAAAGGGTAATCCAGTCCAAGTTGGGAAGTTTCAGAGGATATAAGGATTTCCATGGCAGAGACATTTCTAGGTGCACAGAGACTGCAACTGTATTTATCTTGGTACAGTTAATTTTTGTCCCACAGATGCCAAACTCGACACAGGAGATATTTTGCTGTAAAATCTGAGGCATTTGGAGAGCATGCTATAGAATGAGATGGTTTTACAATGTATCAGCTTGTGAAGGTGATCTCAAGTTCAAAGACAAAAAGATAATATGTTACAATTTGTCTTGCAGCTTTTCCTTTTTAATTTCTACCCCTTTGTTCAGAGGTTCCTTCAGCCCCACCAGAGGGGTAAGTCACTACTCTGGGTACTGCTGATCCCTCATGTCTCATGTACAAGCATTTCATGGAAGTGGCAATGAAAACGGACAGGTAGCAGTGGATTGGTGGGAAGCAGGAGTAGTCTAGAGTGTGGACAAAGGAGGTACAAGTCCCTGACTGCCCGAAGTGTGAAGGTGCTTCGGACTTCTGTGGAGGCTGTGTGCGCTCATGGCTCCCCTTACCTGAGGATTTGAGAAGCTCCAGCAAAGGAATAAAAGAAATGAGTCCCTAATCCTGACTGGCTGAGCGTGATTGCCTTATGCTGCTTTCTTGTGCTGGTTTTGGCTTCAGTTCTGGAGCATTTCCTTTTGCTTTAGCTGGCTATTGCTGCTTGGTGGAGGCCAGAAGAGCTCCTAATGCTTGATGGGAGAGGGGAAACAGTTGTCCCAAGGAACTTCAGGCTAAATGGCTTTGGGACTGACTGAGCAGCTTCTTGAGTTTTAAGGGATGTGTTTACTGGCTGGAGCAAGCTGCACCAATATGTTTTGGAATCTTTCTGCCTTTCTTCCAGAAGTGACAAGAATTCTTCTGTTTGCTGCACAGGCTTCACATCAGCTGGTACCACCTGAGGTCAGTGTTCACCTGCGTGTGATGGTAAATGGGCAGCAGGCCAGCATGGGAATGCTGTGTGTGTGTGGGGAGAGGGAAAGGGAATTGGTCAGATTGTTTGGAAAAGCTTATGGGCATTTCAGCTGTTTTTGCAAGTTCTCAGGGGTTGTTTCATAAAGGGGGAAAAAAAAAGATATTTGTCTTATTTTCTGCAAGAAAATTTGTGTTAGAAAACATTTGTGGGCCCTACTGGCATGTCCTGATGTGTCTTTCTATGAGAAAGGATTTGTCTGTTAATAACATCTAAGTGTGTTAAGTTTTTATTAAATATGTACTCTTTTTTCTTATTTTCAGATTATCCAGTCAGTATTGATGACCATTGCCAACAACTTCGTCACAGACAAGAATTCTGGGGAGGTCATGACTGTAGGGTGGGTACAGAATTGTATGAGTGATATCAAACTCCCAATGTGGTAAAATATGTGATTTTTTTAAACCGTTTGCAACTTATTCCTGTCACTTGTACTATGCTTTCAATAAGCTGCTTGAGTAAAAAGCTAGGACAGTATCTCAGCTTCAACTTTCTGTATTTTTGTTGGGAGTCTTTTATGGTTTTCTCCTTTTACACCAAATGCTGTATAAATGCTGTATAAGGTTCTTCAAGTTTCAGGTAATTCGGTCTATAAGTGTCATTTTATTGTAACTGGTGCTGAGAAACTAATTTGGTTTCTGTTTTTTTAGAATCAATGCCATAAAAGAAATCACTGCAAGATGTCCCTTAGCCATGACTGAAGATCTGCTCCAGGACCTTGTTCAGTACAAGACGCATAAAAATAAAAGTAAATATTATGTGGACATGACTTTAAAATTCTTTTTTCTCCTGTGTTATGTGGTCTTCAGTTACAGCCTTCATGCTAGTGCTGTCCTAATTGGTTTTTATGGGCTGAGACGATTTTCAGTGTTTGGGTTACTTCTGTCTATTTGGAGTGCGTATCCAAGGGAGACAAAACAGTCAAGGGTAGTTGTGGCAGGGGGATTGACAAAAATAAAGCAAGGAGAAAGGGTTAAGAAGAGTCAGCCCTAAGGAAGTGCTATGTTCTATTCCAGAGAAATCAGAGGGAGAGCCATAACATCAGAGATGACATGAGTAGGCTGTAAATACTGGTGATCTGTGTGGGCTTTTGGTTTGCTCAGAGTTGTGATTTTTTCCTGACTTTCTCATTTTCTGGGCAGATGTGATGATGTCTGCAAGAACTCTGATACACCTGTTCCGCTCTCTGAATCCAGAGATGCTGCAGAAGAAGTTCAGGGTAAGTGTTTTATGTGTCTTGCATTCACTAAAAAGTGATGTGCTCAAAAATTATGAGAACTGGTCTCAGTATCCTCTTGACAAGGGGGAGTCAAGCCTGTGTTCTTCCTCTGCCTGCTGCCTTCGGACATGGTGTGCTACTATTTCCACATTTCCTTCATCCAAATTCATCTAACTCATGGTTAGATCATGCTCCTGAAGCTCAACTGTTTTCCAAGATTCATTCAACTTGAGTAATTAAACTCTGCCTCATCAAATAAGGAAAGGTCTTTGGACCTACACCCTCCTGGTCCCCCAGACATTTTCTTGGATTGGTGGGCACTAAAATAGCCTGCTTAATGTGTGTTTTGTTCATGTACAGGGTAAGCCTACTGAGGCCTCAGTGGAAGCCAGGATTCATGAGTATGGAGAACTGGATGCCAAAGATTACATTCCAGGAGCAGAAGTACTAGAGGTTGAGGATCAAAAAGAAAAGGGAGGAACCCAAGAGGAAGGTTGGCCTTTTTTCTGTAAAAATTTGGTTTTGGGCGTTGCTGTCACTAAGATTTTATGTGGACATGGGACTTGGCGTTTGTGCATTTCGCTTCCTGCTGTTCTGTGCCTTGGCTTGCATATGTCTATCCTCGAGTAAGTGTGCTTTGTCAGTGGGGTTTGGTGTGGTGTTGCTTTCTATGATATGCACTGAGAGGGGGAAGCAGAGGGACAGACAGTACAGCTGTGAACTTTGTGTTCAGCTTCTCCTGAGTAAAACCTTTTGAGTATTAATGAGCACCAAAATAGTGGTTGGGTATAATATTTGGCTTAGTTAATTCACTTCCTGTGTAAATGCTTTACACACCCTGGAACCCCTGCCTGAGCTGGGGAAAAGAGATGGAGATCTTTAAAAGCAAGGCAGAGTTTGGCGAATGAAGTCTGAGTGCCTTGGAGATGCTGCAGGAGCTGTGCTGGAGGAATGAACGCCCTGATGGGACATGATGTGCAGTGATCACTCTAACACTGTGCTTGGTTGCTGAAGCTGGCAACTTCAGCACCTCAGCCAGCACAGCAGTGAAGAGCAATGCTTAGGCTGTTGTAACTAACCCAGCTATAAATCACAGTACTTCTCTTCTTGATTTGGGTGGCTGGGAGTAGGGAACACTGTGACTTGAGGAGTGTAATTAGTGTCTCTAAACTCCTGTGGTGCTTCAGGCTGTCCCAAATGCACTTTGTTTTCAGGATGTTGATCTGGAGCTCTTGCACAGAGTTTTGCAGAGCATGGCATGGATCGTGTCCCTGGGCAAAATGCAGTTAGGAGATGGGTGAAATAAACGAAAGGCAGCAAGAGCTGGTGATCAAAGCATCAGTTATTGCCAATCCAGGTAGTTGAGATGAGTTTGTGTTAAGAACTCTGTACTTGTTCCCTGAGCAGATGGCTGGGAAAGCGCTAGTCTGAGTGAGGAGGAGGACAATGAAGATGGAGAATGGATTGATGTGCATCACTCCTCAGATGAGGAGCAGCAACAAGTAGTGAGTTCCAAGTCTCTTCTATGCTAAGTACAAATGAATCTTGTTAAGCACAGACCAGATCCTCTTGCTCTTCACCTTGATGCGGCTGCTCTTAAATACCTACCCAGGCCTTCAGTGTGAGCTATCCTGAAGCAGTGAGGCTGAAGTGCTGGTTAGCACTGCTGCTGAAGTACACCTGTTGTTAGGGTGGGAGGGGAGAAGGGGGAGTTCCCTCTCAGGGCTGAATGCTCTCAGAGCTGTGATAGTCAGCTGAGAGCTTTTTCTCCCAAAATCTGGTGCGCATGCACTTTATTCAGATGCTAGATGTTGGATATGAGACAAGGAAAATTCCTGACATCTGGTTGTAGCATTTCCCAACAGTATTGCTGTTTTATAATGTGTGTTTGGGAGGCAAGGATTGTGGCACAGGAGTGGTTTGCAAAGCTGTGAATGATTCTTTTGTACCTTCTTCTTTTCCGGAGGCAGAAAAAGTGAAAAGCATGCCCATGGAGGAACGAAAAGCCAAAGCTGCAGCAGTCAGTACAAGCAGGCTGCTAACTCAGGAAGACTTCAAGAAAATACGCCTTGCCCAGCTTTCCAAAGAACTTAATTCTGCACCTGGCAAAGCTGCAAAGCGGAAATATATTGAAATAGATGATGAAGATGAGGACGAGGGCAGGTAGGATATGCACTGTTGTGTGCTTTTTCTCACTTATCCTCTGGCGATGCAGCTCTTCATTGCAGCAGGGCACAGAGCTCTGCTGTTTATCAGTGTTTCCTGATGACAGCCAGCACAGCCAGAGCCTAGAATGGATCCTGGGCTGGGGTTTGCTTATACCTGGGAGAAAAGACATGAGGAGCCTGGTGGAAGGTCTGAGACTACTTAACTTGTTCAGGCCAAGAGGCATGAGAGGGGTTTTTTTGTAGCAGTAGTTGCATGGTTATATCTCCAGTGTTTGTTAAACTTTGTGCAAAAAGCAGAACTTTAAAAATGGGTGAGTTTTGTAATGGATATCCCACACATGAGGAACAGCCTGAAGGGAACAAGAAGCATTTGTGTCTAAATTCATGGTCGGACAGTGGCCTAAGATGGGTGAGAGACAAAGGGTGAAGAGGGCGTCTTGTTTTCCGTGCCAGATGAAGTTTTGTGTGGTGACATTTTACTGAATTTGTTTGTAGGGGGGAGTTGCTTTCACTCAGAGATATTGAACATCTGCATAAGAAGCCCAAGTCAGACAAGGAGACCAGACTGGCAACTGCAAAGGTGAGGAACTGGCATGTTCTGTGTCCTGTCCTTCTGGGATTGGGTTTGTCTTGTGCAGGAGGAAATGCTGGGGTTGCATATCTAAGGTGGATGCCCAGCTGCCATGTGGGTTTTGAGAGATTATTTGTTTGGTTCTTTGCTGTTGCATCTTGGCTGTAACAAATAAACAGCCTTTCTGGTCACAGGTGGCCATGAAAATGCAAACAGTTTTCACTGTGACTTAATAAATACAGCCAGCATGGGAGAAGGCATGTATGGACACAGTCATCCTGAACCCAGATTTGTTGTTACTGCCATAGAATGTGTTACCATCAGGCAGGTGATGTTGATGGTAGGGGTAGGAAAATGACCCCCTGTTGCTCTATTGCACTGTCTATTCTAGGCTGGAAAAACAGACAGAAAAGAATTTGTGAAAAAGAAAACCAGAATTAACCCATTTGCCAGCTCTTCCAACAAAGAAAAGCAGAAGAACAAGAACTTCATGATGATGAGATACAGCCATAGTGTCCGGACCAAGAACAAGCGTTCCTTTAGGGAGAAACAGGTAATGTTTCCTGCCCGCCATGGATGGGGCAGTGTGAGCAGGAACTCCTAATACAGCTGTGGTGCTGCCTCCCCTCTGGCCTGAGGTGTTGCTGTGGTAACTCAGAGAAAGCCCGTGGCTTGGCTTGCCCAAGTCCTGCCCCTACTTTGCAGATTGTGGTTCACTCTCCATAGTCTCTGACCTTTCTCTTGTTACTGTTGTGTTACAGACTCATCTGTCCTGACCTACAGGTCGTCATCCCGTAGCTTGTCACAAATGTTCCTGAGGAACAGATGCAAATGCTATTTATTAACCACTTGAAACTGTGGTTTAGAAAAAAATCACTTCAGTTTAACAGCAGTTCCACACTAAGGCTGCTCTCAGTAGTCAAGCCTCTGCCAGTTGAGGGTTTTATATCGTATTCTTAAACTCAGCTCATCCAAACATGTTCCAAGAAACTTGTAGAATAATCCAGCAGTCTAGTTGGTTTTTTTTCCCAGATGCTGTTTCATGCAAGTGTTTACATGCTTCTTGAACAAACTTTGAGTTGTTTCCAGGATCATATACCTTATCCAAATGATATTTGTCTGCAACTGCTTGCCTTAGGAAGGGCAAGACAGGAATTATTTGTAGACTCGGTAGAGAATATCTGAAGTTTTTCAGACTGAGCAGGAGGATGTGGATTAGTATCCTCTGTAGATATTTATTTGGCATAATTCTGCCTCACGTCAGTTAAGGCTGACAATATGAAACCAGCTTTCAGAACATGCCAAATAGGCTGCAAATGAACAATACAGGCACTTTAAGGAAGCTGCTGTTTACAGTTGTACTTGGCTCAGTTATTCTAAAAAAATCTTGAAGCATTTTGTCCTTATTAATGTTTTAAATTCACCTGTAACTGCTAGACAGTATTTATTCATACTTTTTCCCCCAAGTTAGGCTTGTTAGGCTACAGCACCAGTCTGTTAACCATAAATTGAAAGTGTTTTGAGTGGGCTGGAGGATCATAGTTGTATGGTGCTGCATTCTGCTGCACTTCTTGGTGGTAAGATAAAATGACCTGCTTGCTATAGTCTAGAACTAGCTGCTTTGTTAGCTAAAACATGTTTGAAGCACAACAATATCTCTTTAGGGTGATAATGGCACTTGTGAAAATTCCTTGTTCCCCATGAAAAGCAAGTTTCGTAATACTCCTTCACAAAACACCATTTTCACTTACCTCTCAACTGAACTGAAACTGTCTTGATCTCTTCTGGTTGAAATGAGTCAGTAGAAGAACAGTTTGTTCTAATCTTCTTGTGTGTAGGCTTTGGTAATTTTCAGCTCTTTAGCTGTACTGTACCATGACACCCAGCCAGGGTCGAACTGCTACAGTAGTTTAGGTAAATAATCCCTCTCTTTCTGCCACTGTAATTGTTAGCATTTGCATTGCTGCTCCCAGTTTGAGCTGATGAGCTCTTAGGGTTTTTATCAGAGGTTAAAGAAATTGAAAAGGCTTGTTGATGTGGTAGTGGTATTGTCTCAGTTACTATGCTCCTTACCTGAATATTGCCTTCTTGTTTTGTGTTGAAGCTTGCTCTTCGAGATGCACTTCTGAAAAAGAGAAAACAGCTGCTAAAATAAATGCTGGAGAGAACTTCATCACCCTTGAAGAAATGGCCCTGGAGATGCTTATTTCCACCCACCATCACCCTGAGGGAAAGGAGGGCTGTGGTGCCTTATGGATTTAGCTCTGGTCTGTTCAGAAATGCCAATGGAACTCTCGCAAGCTGATGGATACTGCATCTATAGGACAGAGGCCTTAATTCTTGGAGGATTTAAATTTGGTTTTAAAGCATTCTAGGGAAGAAGGCAGTTATATTTTATTGAATGTAATTTACTTACAGTGGGTTTTGTATGTGTAAGTATTAAAATACACAACCATATGATAAAAATTCTACTTGAGGCAATTAATGACTAAGCAACAGAAAGGAAAAAGAATATTCTGGTCAGTCTATAAAGCATGGTGAAACAGTATCTGTACCTGTACAGGTGGAGTAAGCTGTTGTCTAAGCAGCTGGCTTTGACCAGTTTAGTAAGACCAAATTCATCTGTGATGCAGGTAAGATCAAGTCAAGAGTTGTGGGGAAGAACAGTTCATTGTGGCTTACTAAGAAAACAAAATCAGTGTATTGGGATATGGGGGGTTTTATTGCCATTTAAATGCAAAAGTAGCACCACGTGCCAAAGAAAAAAGGAATGTTTTCCTATAGTGGTGTGCTTTCTGGTGTCTCTTGGCGAGTACATGCAAGAATCACGTGGATGTCCGGATTCTTTGTCTAGGGTTTAGACAAACCTTAAGGTTTAATGTGTGCTTCAGCCTTGACCTCTGTTGGGACCATTAATGGGTTCTTTGTACCTTCCCTGGCCACCAGTTTTAATGGAGTCGATAAATTTATAACTTGAGGGAGTTACTTACACCATCCTTTGTCAAAGTCTGTTAGAAATGGCTTTCTTTGTGGTGCAGAAACAGGTGCCACATGCACAGTGTAATGGAAATGCATTTGGTGGGGTGCTTTTTTCCTTTCAGGAAGCCAGGTTAATTCTTATATCCCATGTGGGAATTCACTTAGCTTAGCTATTTGTTGAATATGTATTTGTAATAACTTTAATTCTTTCTTGTACTGATTGTGTGTTGTTTTTGTTGTCACATTGCTTCCTAGAGCAAAAAAACCCTAGGCTTTAGGAAGAGGACAAAGTAGGAATTTTTTTTTTTCAACTTGCAGTGTTGTATTCAAATTGTATATTCCTGCTGAGGGAAGGGCAGGGATTGGTACTTGGCAAGGAGAGCAGAGGTCTCAGGGGAGGAGCATGTGTAGCGGGCAGCTGGAGTGCTGTGGGGATGGAGTGTGGAGCCCGGGCTGGAAACAAAGGTAGGGGAGGAGAGGGAAAGTACAATCTGTGAGCCCCGCTTGTACTGGTTGGGGGCGTTTCTTCTGCTGAACAGCTGAGCTGTTTCCCTTCTTGTGTATGTGTCCCGAAACTAATAACCTCCTGACACTGAAAGAGGAGTGGTAATTTTTTGTCCCCGGGGTTGAGTACAAGCGTCCTCAGCCTCTCTTCCTGTTTGCCTCTTGTTTACAGCCTCGCTGTGTCAGCCAGCATGCTGACAGCTCTGCCAAGTGTGGGTTTGTCCCCTCTGCCCTAGTTGTGGAAGCGGCAGCGTAGGACCGGCTTTCGTCAGTTTGGCGCAGCAGCAGCAGCGCCGGGACAATATACATGTTAGCCGGTGATGCCGTAGTTGTTGTGTCCTGTGTGTCGCGGCACGGAGCGGGCTTGCAGGCTCCGGGCGGGCCGGCGGTGACGCCTCGGGGCGGGCAGGACCGGGGCGGGCCCTGCGGTGCGGAGAAGGGCGGGCTGGCCCC
>VZRS01014289.1:0-16911 GCA_013398055.1 Ifrita kowaldi
GTCCCGTCCCGTCCCGTCCCTCCTGCCGCCGCCGCCGGTGTTCAAAGCGCAATTTGTCTGGGCCGGACCAATGGCGCGCTGCCCCTGAAGCGCAGCCAATGGCGGCAGCGGCCGCCGAGGCCCGGCCAATGGACGCGCCGCCCGCAGCCCCCCGGCCAATGGGTGCGCGTTATTCTAATAGGCCTCGTCTTTATCAGAGAAATGTTGGCGCTGCCCAAGCCCAAGTTGAGGGTCTGGGGCCGGAGCCTCTGCGGGGTCACGGGGCGCGTCCCAGACTGCCCGCGGCCCCGGCCCCCGCCGGGATCCCAGTGCCAGCCGGGCGCCCACGGGCCAGGGCGGACTCTGGGGCCCTGGAGTCCCCAGACCAGTGGTAATGGGCCAGCCATCGCGCCTCCGGGGTTCCGGGCTCTGAGGGCCACCTCGGTGCTAGAGCCATGGATGCCAACCTGCCAGGTACCTTTCTGCTCAACGGCCCCTCGCTGGGCCCCTTCCCCGAGGCTAAGGCGCCTGTTTGCCAGTACTCAGTGCAGAGCTCCTTCTACAAGCTGGGACCCCCCGGACTGGGTGCCCAGCTGGCTTCTGGCACCCCCCACGGCATCTCCGACATCCTCGGCCGGCCCGCGGCGACACCGAACAGCAGTCTCCTCCCTGGCTACCCCCACGCGGGCGGATTTAACGGACTGAGCTCCCCGGGCGTCTATTACGGGCCCCAGGTGGGCGCCCTCCCCAAGGCTGGTGGCGAGTACCTGCCGCGGGGACGGAGCTGCTGGGCGGAGGCGGCCCCGGAGTGGCGGGGCGGCCGGCAGTGCGGCGGCCGTAAGTACAGTGGGCCCGGCACGGCTGGGTGGTGGGTGGTTGGGTGCAGCAGCTGATGGGCACCTTGCAGAGCCCTGACCCATCGGCACTACGGCATGGGCATGAGGCAGGCTGTGTCTTCTCCATTGCCCTGTGCGAGGCACAGCTGGTTGGCCAGCAGGCTGCCCCAGGACAGCGGGAAAGGCTCCAGTGCCAGAGCTGCTGGACCTCAAACTGTCGCAGAACTTTTGGCGCAAGGGCAGGGGCAGCTCTAATGACAAATACTAATTCTTTGGCCCCAGGCAGCCACAGCTGGCAAGGACAGGCAGAGCCTTCTGACTTAGAATATATCCGTGTTGCTCAGACAGCCTCGCTGGGGGTCAGTGCCTGTTTTAGCTCAGGGCAGAGACAGGCAGGATGGCCAGCCCTGGGCTGGCTGCACTGCCCTCCTGGTAGGGACCTGGCAGGGGAATTGCAGAGTATGTTGCTGCTGTCCCAGAGGGTAGGTGGGATGGGTGCATCCACTGTCCCATGGGAAGCCCCGGGAGGTTGGGTGCAGCTGCTCAGAACCTGCAGCTCTGGTCCCCTTCACCCCTTTGCCGGTGATGATTTTGGAGCAGATGGGTTAGGCAGTTTGGCCATCTGCTTCTGGCACAGCTACTAGCCAATGATCAGCCATGCCTGTCTTCTGTCATGCATCCTGCAAGGTGTGGGGCATGGGAGCTGCATGGCTCTGGGGTCAAGCACTGTTGATAGCGACCCTTACCCTCTCACCACAACCACTTAGCACTGTCCTTGATCAGGAGGTGCATAGCCCAGCTCTGGCTCTGTGGGACCTGCACAGTGGGCGCCTCAGCCCTCCTGGGATGGGGCTGAAGCCCTGACGCAGGAATACAGTTTTAATTTGGAGGGGAGCAGGTATGGAGGGACTCTTTGGTCACTGAGGGCTGATGAGTGTGGACAAGGGGAGAGCTGTCCAGAGTCGTGGGCTGCCAAGAGCTCACCCACTTCTCTCTTCCTCTCCTGTAGCCCCTGCTCACTTGGCTGACAGCATCCATAAGAAGAAGCACACGCGCCCAACCTTCACAGGACACCAGATCTTTGCCCTGGAGAAGACTTTTGAGCAGACCAAATACCTGGCAGGTCCGGAAAGAGCACGGCTGGCCTATTCTCTTGGTATGACTGAGTCTCAGGTGAAGGTGAGTGTTGGTCCCTGTGTGGCATGGGTTGCCCAGTGTGATGGCTGCTAACTGAGCTGGGCCCATGGGGCAACAGGTCTGGTTCCAGAACCGACGGACCAAATGGAGAAAGAAGAGTGCCCTGGAGCCCTCCTCATCCTCGCAGCGGGCGGGGGGCTCTGGTGGAGAGCGGGCGACCTCTGAGACCGAGGACGATGAGTACAACAAGCCCCTGGACCCAGACTCAGATGACGAGAAGATCCGGCTGCTGCTGAGGAAGCACCGTGCGGCCTTCTCAATGCTGGGCTTGGGCACGCACAGCGGCTGAGCACCAGCATAGCCTGCCCCTCTGGGCTGGGGGGTGACTGGCCTGGCCACCTGCATCCTGCCGGGGGGTGACTCCCCTCACCAGCAGGTGCCTGGCTGTTGGGATGGGGTGGCTGACAGCTGGATGGGGAGCATGGCTTGCAGGGCTGGGAGCAGCACACATGGGTAGTGTCAGGTGCAGCCGTGTTATCGGCGTTGATGAAATAAAGGTCCCAGTCAAGTCCCAGCACTTGTTTCGTGGGCATGCGGTCCAGGGTGGCCTTGTGAGGCTGGGCCAGAGAAGGGTTGGGGATAGGATGTGTACTGGGCAGGGCCTGCATGCCAGGCAGGGGAAGGGGCCATGCTGTGGTGCTGTGTGTGGGGTAGGAAGTGCCCACAGAAGCAGGTGAGCCCTGGAGATTTTCCCAGGGTTTTCTCTGGTTTGGGCGTGTACCAGCAGCAAGAGCTGCTGGTTCAAAAGTCACTCATTGGGGCCTCTTACTGGAAGCTCTTAGCAGCAAATAAATATCATTTATCTTAACGGTGTGAGTGAGAGCCCATTCACCTGTCGGGGCTGCAGGATTGATGTGGCATCAATAGCCCCAGTGTGTTTGCCTGCCAACGTGTTGGGTCCCCCCCTGCTCTGTGCTGCACCCCTGTGCAATGGGGGCTGCACATACAGACGTGTGTGCGCACATGGGGCTGCACACCCCTGCTCTGGCTCCCCATGGCTCACCAATGGCATGCCAGCTGTCCTTACCTGCTTAGGATGCCAAAGGGGCTCCAGG
This sequence comes from Ifrita kowaldi, assembly GCA_013398055.1. NCBI lineage: Eukaryota > Metazoa > Chordata > Aves > Passeriformes > Cinclosomatidae > Ifrita > Ifrita kowaldi. The sequence continues at coordinate 3,068 of VZRS01014289.1, forward strand.
CACAGCACTTGGGGCCGGGCAAGCTTGGCAGTTGTTCAGCCAAGAGCCAGCTAAGTGCCAGCCAGGTGTAAGCAAACACGTGGGCTGTGTCTTGGAAGGAAATCAATAGGAGATAAGGTGCTGCAGGCCCATCAGGCACTGATCAGCAGCGTGGCACAGGCACGGAAGGGGTTGGAATGGGGCTGGTGAAGGGATGCCCTTCCCTGAGGCTGCAGGCAGTACCTACAACAGGCTGGTGGCCAAGTCCATGCCTGGGACAGCTGAAGCTCCTGAACCACTGGGACTTTTCAGTGGCCCTGAGGACCAGCCTTATGTGGGGCTACAGATCATTGCTGTACAACCTGCCAAGGCCCACACTTGGCTTAAAGCCCTCTCCAGTCTCTCACTGGGCTGTGGGCACTTTGCAAGGAGCCCTGACTGCTCGGTGCCCCTTTTCTAGGGCTTAGGGGACTACTGTCCCCACATAGGTCCCTGTCCAGCCCCCACAGTGAGAGGGGGCTCGTAATGCTCCCCCCTCAGCTATGCAGCCCCTCCACTGCCTCCATGGGACGGATGCTGGGCCAGGACAGAGCTAATGGACCCTTTGCAAGGATGTTGGATGCCAGGTCTCCTGGGAGCATGGTGCACGGGGCTGGTGGCAGGGCTGGAAGAGACACATTGCTGTCTGGACAGAGGCAGTGCTCAGCAGGAGCAAGTTCCACATGGTGGGAGAAGTGAGGGGCTGCTGGTGGGATATTTTTTTAACATTTTCTAAGCTGCCCAGCTTGGCTGACAATTTTTAATGTACTAACTGCCTGGTCCAGTGAGCTGATTAATTGGTGCTGTGGAGATCAATACAAAACAGAAAATTAAAACAATTTTAAAGTGATTAAGTAGTTTAACACCTGTCTGATGCCACGTCAGGGCTGGGAGACAAATAAAGCAGGTGGCAAAGGGCCTGCTGGAGCCAGGGAGAGTGACAAATGGCTGCTGCAGCCTGGCTGCCCCGTGCATCCCCACACTGAGACAGGACCCCAAACAGTGCTGATCCATGCAAAGCCCCAGCCCAGTAGCCAGGACCAACCCCTTCTCCTTCCTATGCTGCCCACTGTGGCTCCCACATTCCCACTGGCCACTTGCTGCTGCAGCAGAGGGGTGCCCCATCACTGCTGGGGTCTTGACAGGAGTAGTCAGCAGTGAGCACCAGCTCTGCCCACCCTGTGCCTGGTGCCAGGCAGCCTCAGGCTGTGTGGGCAGAGCCGGGAGCCAGCTGTGCCGGGGTCGCGAGCACAGGCAGGCCAGCCTGGCAGGCAGATGGATAGCAGCTCCGTTTCAATTCTGCATCCCTTTTCTCCCAGACAAACCCTGTCGGATTTTCATAAATCAAAGCGCCACACTGTTTAATAAAAATTTATTGACTTACAAGTGATTATTTATCAAAAGGCCATTAATAGCGGCTCCGGGAATGATGTGCTACTGGGTGGTGCGTGGAGACTAATAGCAAATCAATGCCAGCATCCGGGCAGAATGCATATGAGGGCTCCCGGCCCCAGTGGGGTGCACGGCTGCTGCAGCCGGAGCCAGCAGCCCCTACCCTGTGGGCCGGCCGGTGCTCCCCCCTGGTTATTTATCGCTTACAAATGAAATGATCAATACTTTTAATCTAGAGCTAAATTTATTAACTTTCTCATCGGAGAGAGACATATTGACTGGGGGCATGGGGTGGGAGAGCCAAGGAAAGATGGATTTGTGCCTCCTAACCTGTCCAGCCAGCTCCTTGCCTGCTGTGGAGCGTCCTGAATGCGGCTGGGGATGGTCCCCAAGCACAGCAGGGTGGCTGGAGGTCCCACAAAGCTGAGGAGGGTTCTGCATGTCACCATGGTCTCAGGGACAGAGGACCCAGCTGCAGGCAGGAGACTTGTGGGCACGTGCAGCTGGGTCCAAGCGCCTGAGGAAATGGCGGGGGGGCGGGGGAGGCCTGTGGCCTTTGACAGTGCCTGAAGGAAATGTCTGTCCCACCCCCAGAGAGGAGAGCTCCGGGGACGAAGCCCTTGAGAGGGCTCAGGAGCGGCTGCTGAATGGGGAGAAGTGAAGGAGAGCCTGGAGACCCTGCCTGGGCAGCAGGGACCGGCAGGCAGCGATGTCCATGTCCCCAGCTGAGTTGTGACCCCAGCTGCAGCTCGGCACATGGGGAAGGGCCACTCACAGTACCCAGCGAGCACGGCACTGCCTCGGCAACCCATGGCTCGCTGTGGCTCCCTCTAGAACTTGCCACACCACAGCACGGTGCAGGGGTCTTCATCCAAATGGCCCCTGAGCAAGGGAAAAGCTTTGCAAGCCTTGCGGCCACAGCAGCAAAGTTCCATCAGGCAAGGAAGAAAAATAAAGCACAGGAAAATTCAGATTTAAGGCCACTTACACAGAACAGCTGTCCTCAGCTGGCGTAGCAGATGCCCTCCCCAACAAACACCACTTGAGGTACAATGGAGGCACTTAGGTAACTGCCTTCTCCAGAGCGCTAGAAAATGCAAGCAGGCTTCAGCAGGCAGCAGTGAAATAGCTCTTGGTTCGAAGAGCAGAGAACCCAGTGTAAGTGCTCAAGTTTGTAGGAATGTAAGGAAAATAGGAAAGTACATGGAACAAATGCTCAAATGCAAGTTTGTTTTACTGAATAATTTACTTGCAGAGCAGAAAGGGGCACCACCACCAGCACAAGATTTCAGTTTCTTGCAACAAGTTGATACTATCCGTGTGTGTGTTGGTGCATGACAAGGTCAGATGCCACTGTTTTCCCTCAGGAGACATTTGAAAAGGGATATGCTGCCCCAGCCATGAAGTCTTGGGCACTCCTACAGACCCTAGGCTCCCATTATAGCACCTACAGATTCCTCAGGAGCCCCACCTGCCACTCCAGTGACACCTGGCACCCTGCAGCCCCAGGCGACACAGGGAGGTTTCCAAGGAGTATGATCCTTACTGCATCAGGAGCTGCAAAGAGGCTGTTACTCAGACACTGTAGAAGCAACAGTCTGGGTCAAGCTGACACGAAGGTGGCATAACAAAAAGATTTCTCCTGAAAGAGGATCTGGAAAGGGCCTGAGAGACCACATTCTGCTCCTAAGGGGTTCATGCCACGCACACGAGGGGCACAGGCTCATGACGCCTCCACTGGTTGTCAAGGCAGTCAATTTCAGCTCACCAGCTTTTGCGCTGTGGGAGACTTGAGACTGACACACATGCACATCACACCAGTCCTTCCCTGGGGCTGGACACACGAGATGGAAGCACATGACACCATAAGAGTTTCATTTAATATTGCCCCTGCAAGGGGCTTCACTGTAACAGTAACAAGAAGGCATCTTTGCCATGAGCTGCCAAGGGCCTAAAGACTCCAGGCAGTAACAGTGCCTCCAGGAAACAACAGCCAGATGATGAACGAGCGAGTCCAAGCAGCTCTGGAGTAGCCCAAGTCCAAAGATTCGGAGTTGCTCCAGACAAGCCCTGGTTGGTGCTGGAGGCAGAGGGCTTTGACCAGCCCCAGTGGCAGTGCTGGAGGCAGCAGACTCAGGAGCGGCTCCGGTCTTCATGGCTGCCTACAATCATTTTGCTGTAGAGTTTCTGTTGCTCCTCCTTGAATGCGTCTTTCACCTTCTCCCTTTTCAGTCCTCCATCCCTGGGGAGAGAGTTATATCAGAGAGGCTGCAGGCAGGCACCATCTTCAGCTGGGACTGCTCAGGGCAAGTCAGAGTTCCAGTGAGTGCTGACAGCTGGCCATGTACCACACGCTGCCAGGGCACACTGCAGACCCCAAAGGGCACCACTTTCTTACCTGGTTCTGCCAGGAGCTTCCCCCATGGCCCTGCACTGTGTTCAAAATAGCAACTCTGCCAGAAACATGAACTGCTCTAGTACCACTACAGGAGACTGCCTGCCTGCCTCCTGGGCTCTGAGACTTCAGTGCCTGGGAAAGCAAGCTCCCAAGCTGAACACACCTTGCTGAGCAGAAACAAGTGAAACCCAGGGCATCCCAATGCAAGCTACAATCGCAGAATGAAGCCCTGATGCCCAGCATACAGAGGAAGCAAAGACTTTGGTCCCTACTACAGAAGAACATTCCTCCAAGGGCCTGCTCCACCCTAAGCAAGAAACAAATGGAGCTCTACAGCCCATGAGCACATGCCATGACCCAGAAACAAGTAACTCTGCCACCAGGAAGAGAAAAGCCTGCCTGGACTCACCAGAGCAGATCCACAAGGCCCCCCTGCCTGGCAATGGCTGACTTCACTCGATTGGCAAACTGCACTGCGTCCTCTTCAGGCTGTGGCAAAATAAGACTGTTCAGCAGGAGCAAAGGGCCAAATAGGAAAGCGATCAGATAGGCCGGGTTCACCTCACCTGCCTGGTCATTGGGGGCAAGTACCAGACACTGCAGACGATGGCCCAGCTGGTCATCATCCTGAGGAGGTAGGTCACCATGCCGTATTTGCTGCTGTTCCAAAAGGCATCTCCAAACTGTGGGTCATACTACAAAGGCAGAAGAGTTCATGGAAGTCAGGCAGTGGTTGCACCCTCTCTGAGGCTCCAACTTCCACCCCAAACTGAGCTACAGGTCAGCTCTCCCAGAGCACTATATGGAGGGACCTCAGCTTTCCTGTACCCTCAGACAAGGCTGGACTAGGTTGCCAAGACAGAGATACAGAGGGACAGACAGACTTGTGACCTAAGAACGTTGCCTTCTCATACCTTGATGGCTACAGGGTAAACTGTGGCTCCAATTTCAAAGCTCCCCTTTTTGAACATCATCACAGATGTGTTGTTGATGCATGTTCCTGTAAGAGGCAAGCACAGTCTTAACTTTCCTCTCCAAGTCAGTTCAGAAGTCTAAGCTACAGGCTTAAGGGCAGGGCCACAGGAACCCGGCAACTCTCCCCTAACTCTCAGTCCAAGCCCTGTTCTCTGTGTGCACAGAATGGGTCACCAGGACATCATGTATGACTCCTACATTCTGGGCTCACTCAGCTCTAAAGACACAATGTCCCTTTCGTCTCAGTGAAGGGACTCAAGCCCTTGGCTGTGTAAGAAGGAAAGGAACAGAGATGCAGGTGCTTGTCTGGCCTTGTTGCACTCACCTTCTGGGAAAATAAGAATGGGCAGTTTGCTTTTGTCCTGGACATGTTCTGTGAGCCTAAACAGAAGTGTCAAAAATTAGCAGAGAGGACAGAAGGTCTCACAAGCAATCCACACAGCATACAGTTCTTAACCTGCAGTCACCAGGGACTATCAGAGCGCCAACAACAGAGGCACAATCTCCCAGCACCTGTGAGGCCATGCAGTGTCCTCATCCAAGGGAGGTGAGCACCCCTCTACCTCCCCCAGCCTTCAGACCCACCCCTGCAGGCAGCGACTGTCACACCTTCTGGCGACGAGGTGACGATCTTTGACCTCAGAACGTTCGAACCAGACATGGGGACAAGCTTTCACCATGGCTCTCTGTATCACACCCATGAGCCCTCCATGGATCTGACCCACCTGAACAGGGCAAGAAGACGCAAGTTACAAGACCTGGGCACACATGAAAGTCAAGGCAGCACCCAGTTTCACAGCTAAACTGAGGTTCATCTTCCTACCCTTACCCTGGAAAGGCTAAGAGGAAAAGTCCCAGGCTCTGACTTGAAAGACAGATACAGCAAACCCCAAGTGCTCTCCCCATGGCAGGAGGTCCAGCTGGGGAAGCGCTTTGCTCTTCCAACAACAGCAAAGCCTAGAGCTCTTCTTGCAAAACTGCACCAACAGACCCCTGGTGCTTTGAGTTCCAGACTGAGCTTGCACAAACACCATGCACAAAGGAATCTGACAGTGCCCTGCCATGTCATGCAGGGAAAAGTAGTTCTGCATGTTCAAAGGACTCCTGCTGCCTACTTCCTGCCCCACAACATGCTTGCTTGCTCCCTCCATGGAGGCGACCAGGCCCGAGCAGGCAAAGCCGGTGCCTTACCATCGCATAGTAGCCATCACTGGCCAGGATGATCACATCAATGGGGGAGGTGTGATTGGCCACACAGATGCCTCCATTCCGGGGTCTGTTTTCTCTAGATGCAAAACAAAGGTAGAGGTGAAGAAAGAGGAAGGAAGCATGAGGCTGGCATAAGACCTGGCATGCAGCACCCCCTGGGTAGGGACAGCCTGGAGCAGACAGGCCTTACCTGTCGTGGTAGGTGATGATGGCTGTGAGGGCACGCACACAGATCCGGTAACACATCAGGTGGACGTGTTTGCTCAGGAAGTCCTTACACCTGCAGCCCAGGACAGACACTATCACTCTCCAGTCCTACAATATCCCCACAACAGTGCCACTCAGCCCAGCTGCCCCAGGCCCTGAGATCCAGCCAAGCCTTCACATCTCTGCTACCAAAACACAGCATGTCCTGAGCTTTGCTGTCAGTTTACGATCACTGATTCTTGAATCATGAGAAAAAAATTTTGGCCTTTGCTCTTTTCTGTTATTACTCCTTTCAGAGGCCAGGGCCGAGCACTCTGCCACCAAGAGCAGAGGCTTAGTGCTCACATCTAGGCCCTTCGTTGAAGATTAGAGGGTGTCCATTCCTGAGAGGCCACAGCTGCCAGGACCACCTGCTGTGTCTGCAGGTGGCAGAACAGAAAGCCTTGCAGGAAAATTTCAGGATTATCAGGTCTCAAACTGCACGGAGTGCTCCCCATCTGTTCTTCCCCCAAAGATGAACTCACCTTCCATTTGGCAAATATCCCACCACTGTGGTACCAGTCACCAACAAGCTGATGCCAGTGAACGCCAGGGCTATCCTGCAGAAAGAGGGAAACTATATGTTACCAAAACCAGGCCACCAGTACCCTCTTGGCAGGCAGGTCCCTGCACCAGCACTCACCTGAGGGGCAGAAGGAAGCAGTAACGGATGAGCACACCGAGTCCCCAGAGCACAGTGAGGCGCAGGCTGATATACTGGAAGTTGTAGTTGGTCCTGCTGAGCAGGTTCCAGGACTCCAGCTCTTCAGCTGAGAACCTCTTGGTCACTTCATCATCCATGATGGTCTCGATGCCTTTGCGGCAGAAATAGAAGATATCTGAGAGCTCAAACTCAGGGGTGTCCAGGGCTTTGCTACTGCCACTCCGGCGGATCTCCTTGATCTCCTCCTCCAGTGACGTTGGCTCCTTTGCAATGATACCTGCAACACACCATAGGCAGCTCTGAGCAAAGTGTGACTTACCCACTCAAAGAGAGATGAAAGCCAAGGCTCTTCCTCACCCGCCCTCCTCAGGGTTCCCTTCCTTTCTCCAGTCCAGACAGGCATAAACCAGTCCTCCCCACTATCTAGAAATGAAGCACTCACAGGGTGCTTCCCTGCCCTTCCTTGTGAAACAGCTCTCTAGAACTCCCTCCTACTGGAAAAGACTTCCCAGCAGACTTCAGCTGCTCAGACACCACATTTACCCCACCTCCCCAAAAGAATTTTGAACTCCCTGTGTACCCATGCAGGGTAGGATCTTACCATTGACATACGGCTTGTACAATGGATGGTTCTTCTCCTTGGCACCACGCTCTATTCTCAGTGTTGCCCACTGCAAGACAGACAGGACAACCAAGATTTGCAAGGCCTATAGCTCCACAACACTGCCCGTTTTACAGCTGACTTTCAGGAAGGACCATAGTTCAGGGGAGAAGATGGGGCTAAAGCAGGAGGCTTCCACACAGAACTGAAAGAGTGAGTGATGAACGCAACTGAACTGAGGTGGAAGCAGAAACTGGCCTGGGAAACAGGGAGTGCCAGAGGGGAGAAGAGTGCTCAGTGATGAGATGGCACAGCAAGATTTTCTGCAGTTTCTGTGACCTCTCAGCTCTGCTGCACCTTGCACGTGGTTGCCACTGCACAGCTTCTGGCTGAGCTGTGCCTCCTGCTGGGGTGTCTGCACCAAAGCGTAGAAAGCTGGTCAGCGGACCAGCGCTATTTTTCAACCCCTGTTTCTTCCAAATTCAAAGCAGAGACTGTGTTTTCAGGTTGCTGCTGAAAACATCAGGCTGATGATGGGATGGGATCCTTTCCCCTCTGATTCAGCTAATGGCTGCTGCTGCTTCTCAGCTCAGCAATCCGCCCAAAACAGCAGCAGCAAGCACCCTCAGACAGCTGGTTGCCAAATCCTGTGCCAGGACTACTTGTTCTCTCAGCTAATTTTCAAGGGCACCAGCACAAACTGCAGGCTGGATTTCTGTGCAGTTTTCCTGCCTGCCCTCCACGTAACCTTCACAGCCTGTAATTCATATGGGTCTGAAAGGACAAGCTTCTGAAGGAGGAAGACTTGTGCACAACATGCTTATCTGTGAAGAAGGGGAAGTTGCTGGGAACTCTGGCATCCCAATCTCAGCTCATGCCAGCAGCAGATCAGGAGGCAGCAATGAGGGAATGCTAATTGCATATGGAGTGTCCTGCTCACCTCGAAGCTGCCTCTGCCAGCAGCTAGAACTCCAGGACTGCAGAAGATTGCCTAGACACTACCATCCCAGAAGTCAGGAGAGGAGCTCTGACCTTGCATGAGCTAAGCAACCTATGGAGAAGGCATTCTTTGCAAGCCCAGCACATCTCCATCCTGACTGTGGCAGCAGCAAACCCAGCCTCCCACCTGAGAGGCAGAAGGCAGGTGCCCTCCCTCCCCAGCAACACGGGTGTGCCACTGCCAGCCAGGCCTCGCAGCTCGGGCTGTGTCCCACAAGCTGCCAGACTCTGCCACGCTCCCACGTGCTGCCCCTCTGGGCTCCCAACACTGGCCTCAAGAGCTGGGAAAATATTTTTGATAAATAATAGCCCTCCAACACACAATTCTGAATGGTCAAACTTAATAAGTGAATTTTCCACCAAATCAGTGACCAGTTGTGCATGAGTGCTCCTCTATCCCACCATTAAGATTCTTTAATAAAAGCTGAAACAGACTTCCCAGTCTTTTCAGAAAAATAGTTTCAAACACCAATATAGGTGTTGAGAGTAAATGTTCCTGAATTGAAGGAAAGGGGAAAAAAAAAGAAAACTTTGTGAAAAGTTCCATTTAAAACCTTTTTTTCTGCCCACTTCAGTCAGTAGATTTGTGGTAAGGTCTTCAGATATCCGTATTAATGAAGCCCCTCATAGAGCCCAGGGTCTTCCCATTTACACCTCAGGCTTTTGGGAGGACTCACAGCTTAAAGAGCCGAACACTGTGAGCTCCAGGGCTGTCTTCCCAAGCCAGCCCGTACAGGGATACTGTGGGGACAACCAGCCCAGTTCAAACAGCAGCAACTGTACCATGCATCCTTTAGCAGCATGAACTCCACATTTAAGAGCTTAAAACCTCCCTAGAAAGCACTTTGCCTTTCACCTGGGCTGCCAGGGTAGAGTGGTGTAGGCTTTACCCACTACTCTTAGTAGATAAAAAATTCTGGTCTGGTCAGGGACTTGCTTCAAGAGATGTTGGCTCAGAGACAGCTCATAAAATTAGTCCACCAAAGGCAGGCAAGGGAACAGCATGACAACAAGCTGGAAAATTCCACTTGGCCTCTCTGTGCCAAGAGGGTCGGCAAGGGCTGCTGGTTGTCCTCCAAGGTGGCAGGTCCAGACACGGCTCAGTAGGCGACAGTCCAGGACAGAAGCATGTTGAGAGCTCTGGGTTCTGGCCACAGACCACTCAGGGCTTGCAGGACAAAAGGCTTGCTTCCTGCCATACCTCCTCTGCTTTTGCTTCATCCAAATGTGTCCTGGAGAGGAGCAACCTGCTTGCTGCAGTGTGGTCCCTCCCCATCACACCTGACATCAAGCTGTACCAGCACTCTGCCTTGCCTGGGACATGAACTCCTCCAAGCTACCCCTCAGATCCTGCTGCACTCCTGCCAACTGCCGAGCCTTGCTACACTATTTCTTTACTTCAAGACTTACCAGATTAATTACAGGGAAAAAACAGCCCACAGACAGAGGTCTTGTAAGCTGCATTTGGCTGAGATGAGCCAAACAGGTCAATTGGGAGCAGCACGACACCAACAGCCCAACCCTCTAGTCCAGTCACCCACAATGCCCTCCTGAGGCAAAAGCCTCTCTTCCTATCATGACCATGCTTGGACAAACCTCTGCAAACACGCAGAACATTCTGAAAACATGACTTACCTGAAAAATCTTTAATAAAGTTTTCATGTAAACCTTGCGGATGCCAAAAGAGACTCCAAAAATTGCTGGCACGATGATGAAAACCAGAAGCAGAGTGAAGAGGACAGTTATGGAAATCCCCAAGAGATTAACCACTAGGCTGTCAAAGGGGAGCAGGAGGAACATGGTGAAGGGCCCAGGCAAGGCCGGTGCCCTGCAGCCAGACAAAAGGGCTGCTTGCAGCAATGAACCAGTCCTCCTGTTACTCAGGAACAGTCTCACACATGCACCGAGTCTGCAGCCTGCTCAAAGACCCCATTCCAAAGTTCACATCCTTTTGGGGCTCTGAGAGAGAGAATGCAACAGGATCAGGGAGAGCACTTGGGAAAACAAGCCAACAGTCTGCCAGGAGCTCAGGTGAGTTCAGACGGCGCAGCCCAAAGAGCTCAGAGCAGATGGTGCACCCACACTGGTTTGTCCATGGGCGTGTGGTGGGCTCGGCAGCAACACGACTGCAGGAACGGATCCCTTCCCGGGCTGCCACTGAGCAAGTCCTGCCGTGGGGCAGCTTGTGGAGAATCTGGCAGCAGAATCCACTCCTGGCTGCTGAGAGCATGCAGAGTCTCTTCAGAGGGACAAGGTGGAGTCCATCCCTGAGCCTGCATTGGAGGAGATCGAGGGAGTTGGCACTCACAGGAGCCTACCGTATGTGGAGCTATTATTGTTCTCCCCACGAGGACATGCGCACCAGCACGGGTCCTTGCATGACGCCTGGAACAAGTTTAATTCTGGAGGCCGCTGGCATCCACTCACGCTGAAGGGTCAGTACAGCCACAAATGAAGCCTGTGTCCCTGGAAAGCTTTCAAACAGCAAGCTGGTTTCTTGGCAGACGTGGCACTCACACGCCACCAGCAGCACTGAAGGAGAGCAACTGAAGTCAGCAGACCGGAGAGATGTCAACGCAGAGAGGGCGGCAAGACGCCAGAGACAGTGGGCTCTGAAACCTGGAAGGCAGTACTTGAGCTGAGGTCACACCACTCAGAGCAGCTCCTGAGACACAGCAAGACTGAGACTGGTACTCTAGCTACTGCCTGTCACCGTCACTTGGGAATCACCTCCTGCTGCCATTCATCCTGTATTTTCATACCATGCACACCTCAGATGGAGCAGACTCATCCAGAACCACACCTATGGCACAGGATGCTGCAATCAGGTCCCAAGTACAGGAAAGGACTGACAGAAAACCCTTCCTCGTGACAAAGATCTTATCATGCCCCTCATTTCAGGAGCATATGAGAGAAATGAGGAAGCCAGGTACCCAGATTCCTGGGAAGGCATCACATCCTCTGCTCCTGAACATCTCATCCCCAGTGACACAGGGCAGATTTATAAACAGTTCAGGACAGGAAGTTAGCCTAAGGGGAGAATTACTGCTGACGATTAGTCAAAGAGGAACTTGCTGGGACACAGGGACCAGTCAAAGGTCACACACCCACAAGGCCAAAGGTGGCTTGTGATAAAAATCGAGTCTGCTTGGGGGAGACTCCTGTCTGGACACCACCTTTGCCTGGCTACGGAGTCTCAGCCAGAGGATGGGATTTAACAGGTACCTGACAAGCACACATAGCAAAGGAGAGTCTGTAAGGATCCTCTTGTTCCCCTGTACACTATATTCCAGCTGCTGGTTACACACGGCTATACCAGTAATGTTAAGAATACTGTTAGTGCTTCAAAGGCATATACACAGACCATGTACTGGGAGAGGCAGCTCCTCAGCCACACGTGCAGCTGCCCATTATGCTACAGCTGTCACCCATCAGAACCAGGACTCATGCTGGTAAACTGGTCAGACCGGGCCCCTGAGCCGGCAGCCGCGGTTGTGAGGGGTCAGCTATGACTCTCCCGCACCGTGTCAACCGCCACGGCAGAGCCCACGTGTGCTGCAGTCCCGCCCGCGGGCTCCCGGCGGGTCGGCGCTGGCAGCGGCCGTCCGGCCCCGCCCCGGGGCTGGGGCACAGCCTGGCGGGCCTGGCAGGCACAGAGACCGCAGCCCGCACCGCTGCTTCGGGCCTGCAGCGATTGACCATGGTCCGCCCGGTCGGCAGACCAGCGTAACGGCCCGCCCGAGGCCAGGGCGGCTGCAGCGAGGCCGGGGAGGGGGCGGCGGCGAGGGTCGCTCTCAGCTCCGTTCCCCAGGAGCGCGGCGGATCACGGCAGGACTGGGGCTCGGCCCTCCCGGCGACCTTCGTTCTCGGTGTGCGCGNTATTAACTCCCCGTTACAGCACCAACGACCGGCGGCACCCCGCTGCTCTTGGCCCAGTAACCCCGCGGTGAGCCCTTCTCGGGACCGCGGTTCGGAGAGTGCTTGCAGCGGGAGTTCCCGGCAGCACCAGGATCGTGCCCCCTCGCCAGCAGCTCCCTCCAGACAAGGCACTTGGGCAGCACCGGCCCCCACGGCTCCCAGGGTGGCTCAGACATGGCCGCGGGTCCCAGCCCATAGCCCTTTCCTTGTCACTCCCTTACTCTCATTTGTGTTGCCCTGAGAACCTACACGTAGGAGTTACTTCAAGCAGCAACTTCCAGCCTCTGTAGCAGCAGCCAGCAGTGAAGAAGCTTCTGCAGAGACTGGCAGCTGCTCATAGAGCAGCAGGCCATGAAGGAGCTAACAAAACTGGGAGCAGCATCTTCTGCAGCTGACCCCTCCCCAAAGACCCTTGTACCAGTTGGGACATAGAGGGTACCTACATCTCTCCCCACGCTGCCTTCCTACCAATAAGGAGCCTGGGTCTCCGAATGCCGCCAGGTCTGCAGGTGAGAAAGGACTAGAGCAGCCGCCCCAGAGGTGCCAAGATGCTCCCAGGCCCTGCTGGCACTCTTCACGGCATGGGAGGGAGGGCGGATCATGCCCACATGGCGGATCTTGTAGTTCTTCCCGTGGTTGTTGTCCCAGTGGGTCTTTTGTCCGCACTGGAAAGAGATGCAGAACTCTGTGACCCTATGGGAGATAGATGGCTTGGGCAGGGTAAGCTCAAAAGAGAAGATGTCTGTGTCAGCTGAGCCGTACGTGCTGTGCATGTACTGGCAAGAGATGTCCCGGAAGCTCTTCCAGCCATCAAAGGTGATGCGGACCGTCACTTTCTTCTCGTACTCAATGTTTCTAACCTTCACTGTCCCTGACAGAGCACGGTCCTGGATCAGACAGCTCTCCAGGCAGACGAAGTTGCTGTGCAGGCTGTTGCGGAAAGTCACGTAATTCGCAGACGGCTGTGGGAAGTCCAGCACATACCTGCACACTTCTGGGCGTAAGTCCCGCAGCCTAGGTCGGAAACAGGCAAGGTCTGACAGGGCATGCTGCAAATCACAGAGGTCCTCCTCAATCTTTGAGAAGAAGCGGACAGCCGTCAGTGAGAGCCCCTTCATATCAGCAAACACAACCCGCTTCTTCTTCTGGCCCTTGGAGCTCTTGGTACTGTCTCGCCGCTCCGGCTCAGGTTCTGCGCTCAGCTTCTGGTTGAGACAGGATCGGAGGGGTTTGCGGCCTCGGTTGCCCCGCAGCTCCTCGTAGGAGTTCAGCAGCTTGCGGATGGGGGGCGAGTGGCTCAGGCAGAGCCGCACGGCCAGGTCCACGGGCATGGCTGGGGGGGCAACAGCCCGCCCGCTGCACACCTGGAAAAGCCTAGAGGCGAAGAGGGGGTCAGGCGGCGCGGCCCCAGCCGTCAGCCCGGC
>VZRS01014290.1:0-30550 GCA_013398055.1 Ifrita kowaldi
TATATATATATATATATGGACTTTCTGCTTGGCATTTAGAGATTGGTTACCAAGGCTAGCATCCAATCTGTTGTTCGTTAGGATTGTTCAGTGTCATCTCACCCCAGCTGTTGACAAAATAAGAGCTGTATCTGAAGCTTATAAATTGCCCTTGCTACTTGGGTCATTGCTTTTGTGAAAAGTTTTGAGGCAAAAAACTTTTGTCTTTTTAAACACATAAGCACTCTTAATGACTTTTCTGATTATTCAGCCTTTCCTCCTAAATATGTTCAATATTTGTATCTTGCCATTGGGTAAGTTTCTAAATACATAGATCTTTTTGTGAAAGTAGCATACTGGAAGCAACATAGTGCTATGGTACTGTAAAGAAGTAAACAGAGGTAACATTTATTGTGCAGTTTTAAGAAAGCTGTACCAGCATTAAAGATTGTGCCCTCTGATTGCATAAACTTTATTCCCCCAAAATGCAAGTTTTAATCGTTGTGCTTTAATTTAAATGCAAAGCACAAATAGAGTGTTATGTTGACCTCCAAGTTTATGGATACATTTGTATTAGTTTGCAATCTGAGAACACTCAGGCATTCTTATAATGACTAAAGTGAAAAATATCTTCAGGTAACCTTGTGAAGAAAAGGAAAATCTAAGCTTAGGTCTTACATTTCCAGTTCTCTACAATATGTTTTAACTTCATCTTCCAGCTGACTGTTAGAGGACTTAGCGGATGATGTTTTCTTAGAAGCTTTTTAAAACCGAGATCATGTCTTTCAAGAGATCTGATGAATGTTGGTATTGAGGTTATCTGTTGTGTATTGAGAATGAGTTTTATCTGGTGACTTATCAAACATCAATAACACTGATTTTTTTTCAGTCATGCCTTTTGTGAATAAAAACTTGCAAGAATCTTGGAAAGTTTTGAATGAGACAAATCAATGAGCTGAAAAATCAAATAGCGCCTTCCACCTAAAACTTACGGTTTCTTGATTTATTAGAAATATGAAATTATGACTAAAGCAAGCAGCTGAATTTTCTCTTTTTTCATTTCTACTGTCAGTAAAAAAAGAGTACATTCTCTTAATTTTCTCAGACTATTGAGTGTACTGGATAGCAATGATTTTAAAATAGCTAAAGGAGCACAGATCTGCTGAATGTAAGATGATGTATCTTAATCAACTCTTTTTGTAATGCAAACAAGCATTTTCTTTTATTTTTTCATATCTTTTTGTTCTGCAGAAATTAACTTATGTCTATGATCCATGCTAATTCCTCCAAAACCAGGACAAAACTCTGCTCTCTTGCTCTCCAGAGAAAGGGACTTAAGGGTGGTGCATGCTAGAGAAACAAGGTATCCTTACCCTTGGGAAGCCTGACCATGCTCAATTAAATGCTATTTTTTTTGGCTCAACATCCCAGTGTTCTAGACTACATGTGTAAAAATGATACCAGGGGTATTGGGTGATGAATTTTGTTTTGTTTATTCTAGCACAGTTTACCACCACCACCACCATACATCATCGTCTGAGTGGAACTGTCTTCTAGTGCCGAATGGCTTACCCACAACTAACGAGTACATCTGTGAGGCTCAAGCAAAAGCAGCTGATGCTTACAGTCCATTTTGGATTACCAAACCTTTATTATGTATAATCCCATGATAGCAGAAAAATCCACTGACTTCTCTAGTCCACAGCTGGCTGCTGGGGGGAAATAATCTGTTTTCACATTTAAATGCAGCAGATTTTTGATAGCCAGTGGAAACAGAATGTTCAGTGATGCACAGATTAAGAGTTTAAAATTTCCAGTGGGTATCTAGGTAATTGCTTGCTTTTCCCTCTCAGAAGCAAGTGAGTAAGGCAAGAATCAGGCAATCTGTACAAAATTGTTTTCTAGTTGTTGAACCTCAAAATATACCCCCAACTCTCAATCCCTTCTAATTTCTGTCACCTTGTATCTGCTTTCTTCGTCCTGTCAAGAGCATATAAGAACAATGCTTTTTGTCAGTCACAGCTTGCTGTCTGTATCACGAGTGCTCAGATCAATGCCACGTACTCTACCTCCAGAGGAGATCAATGTATTTTATGCTTAAAACTGAGTGTGGCATCAACACTTTTGTTTTAGAAATGGTAATATAAGCCTGAAGCACTGAGGACCTGGCTGAAGGCTTAGACACTTGAAACCAGCAGCAAGTCTGCTGCTGTAATTGTAGTGTGTTGTTTCTGATTGTTATGACTGTTGGGTGGGTTGCTTTAAATGTGTGTTCCTTTTGCCATCTTTTCATGTGTCAGTCTCTCAGAAATTTGGAGAGGCTTTAAAAACAAAGTGGGATCCAGTAAATGTGTCGATGACATTCAGTGACTTTTGATGTGTTAAAAAGGATGTGAATTTCTAAAATGGAAAATGTATCTTTAGCTTTTTTTTTTCCCATCAGTGAAATATTTTGGTATCCTGGTCCTATTTACTGACTTCTACAAATACCACGTAGTTTCATATCACTATATCGAGAAATACAGTCTATATGTCTAAGCAATTAATTGATTGATTATTTTCTTGTTTGCTGTGATCAGAATTGATGATGTATGAAGTCAAGTTCCGAATATATGTTTTTCAAGATTGGCTGTCCAAAGTTTACTGAAATGCTTAGAGCTGATCATTGCAGTCCCTTGAACAAGAACAGGTTGCAGAGTCTGCTTTCCTGAGGAGCAAGTGCTTTCTCAAGAGCTTGTTTCAGATACATCACATTTTCCTATAGGTCTTAAAAATTAGAATGCCTACATGGTGAATAGTAAAGCTTGCTCTTCCACTAACAAATTAGCACAGCAGTTGTATGGTCTGCACACTTTAGGGAGATAAATTTACTGTATTTGCGAGTGTGATGCATCTCATTGGTCATGACTTTTCTGTAGAGGTGTCCTCAGCTGGTGGAAATGCTTAATGTGACTGATTGATTTCTGAGTCCGAATCTCTATGCAGGAGCATGAAATACCTCTTGCTCCTCTGTCTCTGATGATGTTCACCTCTATGCACCATACTGAAAAGACTGTCTTGATTTTAGTCCCGGCAGTGATTTGTTTCCCCTAAATTTATGTTCTATCCTGGTATCTTGGGTAATGTAACAGCACACACATTCCCATCTCAGTCTTCAACCATGAAGGTTGTGTTACTGGAATTACACTTCTGAAAGGACTGCTCATTCAGCATTGCCTACTGCAAAAATAAGAATAATTCAAACTAATTATTCTTTGTTATTTGACTGTTAGTTTGATTTGATACCACCATATTTATCATTTCTCCATATTTGGCTTCTTTTCTAGGTATGTTTGTTATCTGTCTTTGCAATTCAGTGCTTTCCCAGTGCTGGCGAATATTCAGTCTCTTCGTTCTCTAATTCTCATTCTTTTCTACAAAGGGAATATCTGTTCATTCATCACAGAGGTACAGTTGTCTCTGGCTTCTCAAGTGGGTATTGCTTTTCTTTGAATATAGAGAATGTGCACTCTAAATTCTTGTACACTAATGGGATCTTTTTTTTTCTTTAGCATGTTCATTGAATCCCATCTTCTGTGTTTCAGATTTTTTTTCTGAGTATCCACCTACCTGTGCACATGCATAATTGTAATTTATAGATGTTCATTCATAAGTATCTACACATGTACTGGGATTTTTTTCTGGTGCAAAATAGTGCTCTATAAATTCCACTTTTGCTTTCCATAGTTTTTTTCTTTGACTGCCTCTGGTCTTGTCATCCTTGGCAGTGCTTTTTAGCCTTTAAACAACATCCTTGGGCATAGATAGGGACAGAGATCTGTGAATTCAGATTATATTTCGCTTGTGGAGCATCTGTGTATTGTTTCTGTTCATGAATTTTTGTCTGTACTTAAAAGGCTGGATTGTCTTTTCTTGTATCTCTGAAAGATGTTCCCCTTTGACATTACAGTAAGCAAATAACCTCAGATTGGAAAGCAGCATCAGACTCATATGCCAAGAAGAAGTTTTCCACCTTAGGCATCAGATTCCTATTTGCTTCTGTCAAAGACAAAGTAAAGTGTTGGTCTTCCATGCAGTTGTATATATAAGTTTATTTCTTGAAACAAAAGATGGAACTAATTTTTTAGAATATTCTTAGTAATGTAGTAGTAACACTCATTTGACCAGTTTTGACAAAAGAATCAGTTTTTAGTGTCTCTTGGAGCTGGATATACCATGTTTTCAGTTTAGATTAAATCCAACTTTGTTTTCTAAACCTTTGAGAAAAAAATTCTACGTTACATAGCCAAAACCAGTTAGCTCTGTATTCTCTTTCCGTATGTAGAACACAAGTTTGAAGTCATTATTATTAATACTCATCACTGAATGTTTAAGTATTGCTATTCTTGAGTAAGTGTACAAATATTTAAAAGAAACGTGGAAGAAGTAGCTTAGTTAAAAATGTTTTTACTTAGGGAAAAATAGGTACCAAAGCATTTTTACATGTGGTATTTTTCATGACCCATTAAAAAATACATAATTTTTGATTGTTGCAGTGTATATATTTTTTATTCCGATTGTTGCAGTGTATATATTTTTTATTCCATGTACCATATATAAGAATTAGTGGTACAGGACAGCATATGTTGCTGTTAGGCTATAGAGATTACTGTTTAAATTTCTGTAGCTTCAATATGCAGACAGCACTGTCAAGCAAATGTTCATTTCATTAGTGATATGAGGAAAGGTTTTTTATGTTAAAATGTAAGTAATTTGCTAGAACAGCATCACTATATGAGCTGAATAAACTTAATTATATGCAAACTTTTTTTGTTTTCATGCCTTTCTTGATGATATGAAATATTCTGAATTCTGTTTTATTTTAGAGACTATTTATTTTTCATATAAGGATCCAAGTAATGGAGCTTTTGCCATTTTTCTCTCTTCAGTTTGGCCATGATTAAGCAGTTCTGCATCCTATACAGCTGTTTTAGTTGTCTTTGTGCAAAAAACTACTGTTTACTGGCTTTATTGGTCTGTGATGCCTCGCACTCTACATACTGGAAGCGGCAAGAAAATTTCTGTAGTTGTCAGCATTCATAAGCAAGATTAAATAGTGTATCTCCCTCCTCCTGTGTCCAAAGTGTTCTGTCTCATGGGAAGTCACAAAATAATTTTCAGCAGTTTAGAATGGATGAAGAGAGTTTTTTTGTCCAGCCTGCAGGTAATATGTGTTCTTTTCAGGATAACTGTGATGCTTATCTGTGTCCCTAAGCACGTGGTCACTCTTAGCTCCAGTTGAAAAATGGTATTTGTCCATCATAGGAAGCTTTTTTTCTTTTGCTGAGGGTTACATTGCTAAGTGCACTCCACTGAATATAAACACAGTAAATTACAAAAAGAGTTAGTAACCCTTTTTTTTTTTTTTAATCTGTAATTTATGCTAATCTGTTTCCCTGGTTCTCAGAATGTTGTTTCATTGCAATAGGTTCTCCATCACAGGAAAAAGTACTCAATTCTGGATGTAAACTTATTTTTACAAGCTCAGTAAATAGCAACTCCTAACTTCTTTTGGACATTAAGTATATGAAAAATTTACTCTTCCTGACATAGACAAATAGAGTGCCCATGGCACAGCTCCGTGGGTGCAGAGTTTCCCATTTAGATTTGCACCCATTGTTTACAGTGAACACTTGAGGTAGATTACATGATCTCATAGCTAAGGGCAGCGGAACTGGTGAAGGGTCTGGAGCACAAGTCTTATGAGGACCAGCTGAGGGAGCTGGGGTTGTTTAGCCTGGAGGAAAGGAGGCTCAGGGGAGACCTTATTGCTCTCTACAACTGCCTGAAAGGAGGGTGTAGCCAGGTGGGGGTCCTCCCAAGCAGTCAGGGACAGGATGAGAGAATATAGCCTGAAGCTGAGCCAGGGGAGGTTCAGGTTGGACATCAGGAAGAATTACTTTGTGGAAAGGGATTGTTAAACATTGGAACGGGCTGCCCAGAGAGGTGGTGGAGTCACTATCCCTGGAAGCATTCAGGAAACAACTGGGTGTGGCACTTAGTGCTGTGGGCTAGTTGACAGGGTGGTGATTATTTAAGGGTTGGACTAGATGATCTTGGAGGTGTTTTCCAGCCTAAATGATTTTGTGATGATTCTATATTCCTACCTTTTTATGACAGCCATTGCATTTGACATTTTTACTGCGCTGCCTGAAGAAAAAGAACCATTTCTGTTATGCTTTGATTTCATTACCTGAGTTATTTTAAAGAATAAATGTAAATTGTGGTTCAGTTGTTAGAGTATGCCACAGCTGACAGCATTTAATTCTGTGCTCCTGTTTTTTCATCTCATAAGCAGTAGCTGAATTGTTTTGTTGACATTCTCTTTATATTACATTTATTTAAAAATCAATAAAGCAGCCATATTAGATAATTTTTTTTAAACTGTTTGCTTTGTTTTTTCTGTAATTCTGACTATGCTGACATTTCTCCTAGGAAGACAAACAAACAACAACAAAAATGCTAAATATCCCTTGTTACTTTGCAGTAATGTTGGTTAAGGTATTTATTCATGAATTTGTTAGGAAGGCTTTATGTAGATGATAGAATTGCTTATACCATCGAAGTCAGTTAAGTCTGAAGACTTGAAAGCTGGGAAAACTTTATGAAGTTTTACATAAACTGTATTCACAACTGTTTTGTAATAACCGTCTGAAACAGTATGGGGAGTGTGTAAGAGAGATTTGTTTTAAAACTCTAAAGGCTGAATGATATTTGTAACTAACCCACATCATACTGTCAGAATAAGGGGTTTTTTTCTCTTGACAGTGACCTTATATGTTTTAACAAGCTTTCTCTTAAGCTAATTTATTTTCATAGAATAACATTGAAATGTAATGACTAAGTCTTTTTTTAACTTACACCATTTTGATTCCATTAGCTGGCAACAGAATTTGGTCACTGGTGTTTCAGAAACATGTATCACAATTAAATGCTTTGTCTCAGGGCAATGTGTTTTCAGGAAATTGATTTTTGAGTTACACAGTGAACATGGTAAATCTGGGAAGCCTTTATATGCTACTAGTGCTATTTATTATCTGTCAGATAGGGAATGGACTTCCATGTTTTGGATTGAAGTCAGCCTTTGCTTCCTGATTGAAGAGAACCTGGGTATGGTGATCCAAAAGCATAGTGGCAGTCACACTGGGGTAAATCTTTCAGGCTGGTGCTTGTGCTTATACTGGTGTATGGCTGAGAAATATTAGAGGAAAATTGCTTTATCTTCCTTTTTCTTCTGGATCAATAGGAATGGACTAAAAAAAAGCACATTAATGCCTGTTTCCATTATATCTAGGAAATGGCACAGAACACTACTGTTTGTTTTGGCAGCAGTTTTTGGCAGCTATGAATAACCACGTAGCCACCACTTGCTGATTGAAGGTGTTTTATGTCACATAGGAACTGACATTTTTTGAGCTTATTTTATTCTGTTTATTGTACCATTTATATCGTGAAAGCTAAGTAAGTGGGAAGACAACGAAAGTAAAGTATGTTCAGTTGAATCAATTGGAGAATTCAACATCATGCTATTTGGTCATATCTTCAACTACCAAGGAAAAAGTTGAAGTCTTCTGGTTTGAAATATTTCTGACGATAGTTTCTCATGTATAGGAAACAGAAGGACTTCAGATAATCACTATTTCAGATGTTTAACTTGAAAAAACCAAAAAATATGTTTGTCTTTGCTTTAGGATTAGAACATGTTTTACTCAAAGTTCTTCACAGAGTGTCTCTTTAGGCTTGTTGTTCTGCCTTTTGCACATTTTTGTTGTCATTACTTTTTTCCTAATTGCCAGCTGCATTTGCTAACCACCCTATCAGGCTTCAGGCTTTCATTAATTTCTGAAGCTTTTTTTTTTTTTTTTTAAATTCGGTAGAAACTTTCTTGTACTGGTATTTCATTGATTTTAGAAAGTTCTCTGAAATTATCCAGTTTGGTTTTTATTGAATCTCGCAATGTCTTAGGCTTGTTGGTTTCTCGTGATGCAGACGCCTTTTAACAAACTTGAGGGGAGTGAGTAGATGTTCTGATCAGTTTTGATTTGCCTGTGTGCAGTTCTTCATATGCTACCGTGTATAAAAAAAGGAAGTTCTCAAGCTGTTTAGGTAATGGTCTGTTTACTGTGGAAGTGGTAGTGAATAAGATACTTCATGCACAGAAACTATATTAAATGTACTGGAAGTTCTTACCATAACCAAAGGTGTGGGAAAGAAAGGTAAGAGAGGAACCTGGAGTGGTCAGCAGGAATTTCAGATGTTAGTCTGGATCTCTGTGGGTGGTAGATAGATCTGGAAGGTCTAGAGACTGCTTACTGAATAAGCAGGGTCACCATGCAGTGCAGCATGTGAAATCCTGAGCTGACTCCTTAGTTACTGGTAATGCAAAACGTTAAAGGTCTGTATATTGTTCTGGAACTATTTTGACTTAAATCCTGCAATGTGGAGGAATACCAGCAAAGTGACTAAGCTAGATTAAACCCAAGTGCAGTCTTTGAGTTTAAACCTTACCACATTTCCGGTTTCAAGTTATTTATTGCTTTTTGTCAGTTTATAAATCTTGTTCCTAATTACAGCCAGCTATTAAGATTAATGCTTACCTTGAGCAAGCAGTATTTGCCAGGTTTACCTTTTGTTTTGTCTGCCTGATGGATGTGCCGAAAAGAGAAGGTTTACAGGATTCCCCCTCAGAAGCAGGGAAGATTGATCAACTGTAATGATAAGAACAGCAGCATCGTTTTAGCTTTACCAGGGGATAAAAGCTTATCAAAATGATATAGCTAAACAAAAGTGAAAAACAATTAGTCAATGACTGTAGTTTTTCTGCAGGGATTATGTTAACCTTTAATCACCTGATTAAATTTTTGTTTCATATATCTGTAGAAAATGGAAAAATGTGCTTTTTTTTTTAATACCTGGGCTATTATTTTTTAGCATTATTTTTAAATTTTTTTTACTAACAGATTGTTACTTGCATTCCTAAAGTAGAGAACATTTGCAGTCATCTCAGAGCAATAAAAACACATTAAGCTCAGTGATTTACACCACAACTTGAGTCAGAGGAGTTTTAAAATCTACCCCAGGGTAGACGCAGAAAAGGTTTCAGAGCTCTTTTTAGTCTTAGACCTGTGAAGTTTGATGTTTCCTTACTTTGGTAGGCTCTGCATGTATACAGAGGTCTGTCTTTCCTCCTTTTATATGAGGAGATATACAGTCTGTAAGAGGACAGTAGTGCTGGCTGGTTCAGTTAGGTCATATTTTGCTTTAATTATGTCAGAAGTTGAGCTAAAGTGATTAAAAATCTGTTAGTGTATTCTTCAAGCTCAGAGATACCTTTATGTTAAAAAGAGCCCAAAACAAACTACAGTTAAATAATCTGCTTAAGTAATGATGTGCAGTCATAGCTCTCCCTCCCTCCCTCCTCTCCTTCCTTTTTTGCAAATGCTGTTATTGGTACAACTGAAAGACCGAAATCAAGTAATGGTTTAATCCTCTTGAAAAGCTGCATCAATTACCCCTTTGCCTATAAATTTTCATGAGGATGGGTGTGGTTGTCATGCTGGTGCACATGGGTAGCGCTCCAGTGACCGTAGCAGGCTTTTATTAGGGTTTGACTGGCTGCCCACGGTGCTCTTGGGGCAGTGTGGGATTCCTGTATCAGAGACAAGCAGCCCCTGTGGGGACAGGCACTCTGATACTGCAGCATAGAGATGGCCATGCTAGAAAAATCAGAAAAGCTACCTGTGCAAGGGGGTTTGAAGAGGAGAGATGGAACAGTGGTGGTGCGTGTTGCTCATCAGCCTGATGCAAATGCTGAGATACTCGGGATGCTCCAGGCAAAGATATTTCAGAATGTCTTGCGCAGGAAGCACCAAGGGTCAGTTGATTTTAATACTTCATGATACGTGGCATTTCAGTTCAGGAACTCGTAGGTCTTGAGAAGAAATAGTCTACAAAGTGGAGTAGGAAGCTACTTACCACTGCCAAGGTAGTCCTTCTCCCATTTATTGAAAAGTGGAGGTTCCCAAAAATCTTGCAGTTGTCATTACTGATCTAATACCCCATCTAATTAATTTTCTTGATTTCTTTAAAAATATTCTGTATTCTTCTGTTGGATCACAAAGCACTTGCTCCCCTAAAAGTACTTTGACATTGCCTGCAAATTTTAATGAGTCATAAATAAAAGCACTGAATAATATTCTATTGTATTTCATAAGGAACCATTTGCAATGAGTTCCCACTCTGCATAACACATGAAAGACTTTGTTAATTGATTGCCCACCTCGTTTTCTACAGGTTTTTCCCAACACGTCTCAAGACTTGCTGGGCAGCTATTTTCAGCTGTGTCCCTTATCAAACGCATACTTGGGTAACTGACGCTTCCCATTCACACTAAGTCTGGAATTTCACATGCTTCTGTTCTATCGTTTCACCCACACTGCCTTTGTAGATGATCCATATGAGAGCCTTATTATGAATTGTATGTATCTACTTAAATAAGGCCAACTAAACGGCCTTGATAGAAAAAACGAACATGTAACACGTGTAGGACAGGCAAAGGTTATTTTTCTGATTGTTGTCATTTCAAATTTATATGCCCTTTGGAGATTATGTTTTAAAAACTCTAGTTTGTTGAAAGTATAATAACTAAAATTCTGAATATTTAAAGAATCTTACATCTGGAGAGTAAATACAGAAAACAGCAAAAATGCCAGTCTTTATAAATTACCCCCAAATAAAGCTGTCATCTACGTTGAATGCTTTTTGTTTCTTTGTAAGACTTCATGTTAAACATGTATCTCTGTATTGTAGTGGGGATGCTCAAGTAACAGTCATGTGTCCTGAAATCCAGGCAAATCAGAAGTCCTATATTAGAAAAATCTGTTAAATGGAAAGCCACATGTTGGTTTGATGATAAGACATTGTTTTATTTAACCCACTTTTCTATAAATATTATGTATGTGTATCTTAAAACTGAAACAAGTTATGGATAAAACTACTAAAAAAATGAGACTTCAGAAAAGGCTGAAAAAAGCTTTTGAGAATTTATTCCAGCAACCATTCTTTCAACAAATGTTCTTAACAAAAATCTGATCTGCATTGTTCCTTTTTATTGTCCTTTGTTTTTTCTCCCAAAGCTAAATGTGCCAGGCATTGTAATGAATTCATTGCACATAGATGTCAGAATTGGCTTTGGCTCTTCACATTTGCCAACAGGTAATGAACTAGAACAATTGGCAATCTATGCAGATTTCTTACTGTGAAGGCAGTTTCTTTAATTTGAACAGATGACCTGAGGACAGGGTCCATTAGCATAACCGTAGTTGGTGTGCAAAGGGGTATTTAGCAAGAGGAGTTTCTTAGTATTTTTCCTTTCCTTTCATTTGACAGAAATAGATGACATTTGATTTTGCAATTACTTAAAGCCAAGAACACTTTTGTCAAGGATAGTGTTTTGGTAACAGAAAACCCTAAATAATCTTGACACCAAAATCTAGAAGTATGAATTTTTCATGTGGAGTGTCTTTACTGGTAAGCTGTATAATGATCATCCCACAATATACCACAAATAAGTTGCTTTTTGACTTAAAATAGTAAATACCAATTACAGAGCGTAGGGATCAGAACCTGGAGTGTGGCACTGTCTTTTAAATATAATTCTGTAGGCAACATAGACTAATTCATTTGCATCCTTCCCAGGCATTATTTTCCTAAACTTTCACCTGCAGTCATCTTCATAATGTTCTATTTGTTTTTCATTGTTATCTAACTATAAGGATTTTTATCTCATGATTCCATCTATCCAGTTTTGTTTTGTTGAGATTGAATACCGTGTTTTAAATAGCATTGAGGATACCTGGAGTCACGTTTTGTACTTGAACGGTCAAAACGTGGTATGTGAATTGCACATTGCAAGGAGTATAAATGTGGCTATTAGGATAATTTGTTAAGTGCTGACAACATTATATAAAACAGGAAGACATGGTCCATGTTGTAAAACAGCTTGTAAGGGTTAATTGCTGCCTCTGGCTAAGCAGGAATGTAAATGGAGAAAAAAGCTCCTACAAGTCACAGTTAGTAGTTAAAAGCTTCCTTGGGTGGTATATATCAGGCTCTGGTGTAAGTGTTTGGGTAGCACAAAGATAAATAGAGGAAAAAAAGAAAGAATTGTAAGGGAAATAACAGAACCACAACAATCTGAAGGATTGTGAAGTTTCTGTGCCAAACCCTGTGTTGTGTTTTCCTGGTTTCTAGGTGCCCTACATGAGTTCCTAACCTCTGCCTGTAAGCTGCGGTGCTCCTTCCATTGCCTTGTTTGTTCCATAATTTTATGTGGGGAAGTAAAACAATGAAAGAAAGTCAATACATTTTGCTTCCCATGCTGTATGAATGTTAGGACTGTGTGTGTCATCCTGTCCATGCTAACCTCCAGGCTTAGCTGTCCTGACAGAGTTTAAAAAAAGGGAGCATTCTGTCTTTGCTATCCATTGTAAGGACTTAGAACATTTTGCTAAATGAGCATAAGGGAGTACGTTGTAACACTGAAAACCATTGTAAGATCACAAACTGTGTGTCTTCAGTTAGTTCCTCTATCAGTGAAGTACTAACGTAGAAAATAAAGGAAGAGGATCTAATTCACTAACACAAGCATAAAACTTACGTCTGAAGACATTTTCATAAAGGCTGGCTATTTTCAGTTCTTAAGAAGTGCTTCTTGCAGGAAAAATGGCCACCCTCTTCATTAGCAGGCATATTTGAAGACTGGTGAAATATGTTTTAAAATGGAAGCAAAAACTTTTCATGAAGTCACGGTTTTAAATCCAGTACACTGAATCTTGTTCCATTTTATTCAAGTTTTTCTCACATTCCTTTGACCTATAATAAGTTTTTCGTCTCAAATAGAATTTTGAGTGGTCTCTGTGCTTTCTCTGCTGGCTCCTGAAGGCTTGTTTGCACCCAGCAAATAATTCCAAGGTTTCCATTTCTTCCCCTTTCTTGCCCATATGAAGCAAAAAAACCTGTTCACAAACCCATCTTCATGTCTGAGTTTAAAAGGAAGAAAACCTTTTGCTTGCATTTCTTACTGTCCTGAATTTTCTTGCTTTTCTTCTTTCCAGAACTATTCTTTTTATCGACTTATTCCTGATTTTAAAATTTCCTGGATATGCTGGAACAACAGAAGACGTTTATTTTTATAAAAGAAAACCTAGAATTACATGTGCTACAGATGGAATGCCTGATTTAAAACTCCATCTCATTCAAACATCTTGGTTTAGCAATCTTAAGATCAAATGAAGTCCGAAGTAGAGACAGGTGCTAACTAACCATTCATCTGCTCAAACACAGTGGATAAAGTGGAAAAAATTACTAGATACATGCGCTCCAGTTCTGAACAAATGGAGACTCAAGTAGAACACTGGACTTCATGAGAGTGTTAATAATCACTTGATAAGAGAAATGAAACTTTCTGCATTTCAGCAAAAACCACGAAAGAAATCAATAAGAAAGTAATTGTGGTCAAAATTAACTCTATCAAAAATAAGCTTCCTATGCATTTGTCTGTGGTTTGGAGTTTTTTCATTTGTTTGTTTTTGTTTCAACTGTGTCCCCATTGTGTTTTTTCAGATCTAAATTTATCACTACTTTGAAACAATTTGGTTTTTTTTAATTTGTGGCTTAGCCAGTGACATTTCTTTGGACAATATAGTGTTTCCTGCACGACCAGGGTGCCAGAGATTTATCTTTGGCACATTAATCACAGACAAAATAACAGAATGGATCTTTTAATTTCTGTTGGGTTCTTACAGTGGTAAAACACATTATCAGTAAGGTGGTAGTCTATATTCTCCATACAGCCTTTGCAAATTTTCTAGTAATAGTGTTAAAAATAAATTATGATTTTCTGCCTTCTGTGATGGTGATGAGATGGTGAAATGATGATCTTTTTACTCAGATAGGCTGAGACAGCTGCTTCAGTTAGCTGTGGATGACTCATTTGTTTTTGTGTTTGGGGTTTTTTTTGGTTTGGTTTGGTTTGGTTTGGGTTTTTTTAATCGGCTTTGTAAATGAAAGAAGGACTACAACTGATAAATTGTTTAGATGCACATTCAAAAAGACTTATTGGAAGCTCTCATCTTTCTAGCAATATTCTTATGAATATAGAATTTGGTAAGAAAAAAGCAGAGACTGTTTATTTATTTATTCCTACTGTGTTATAAGATGCAATAACTGCTTATTTCAACCCAAGGTTTAAATCCAGATCTTACATTGAAAGAAGGTGAAGCAGTTACGGTACTTTTCGCGCTGCTGGTGGTAACAGGAATTATGCTGTCAACAAACTAAGGACAGATAGGAGTACTTAGGTGTGAAAACAAGCTGTCAGTTCTCTAGCTCTTTATTTAGTGCATAATCACAGAAGGTCTGTTGTAAGGAGATTACAGAACTCTGTAAATGAAGCTAGAGAACACGCAAAAAAAATTGCCATCTCTACACCAACTGTTAAAGGAAGTTTAAGGTATCTTGTCTTGCATAATTTTCAAAAAATGAAATGAACATAAGAAAGTAATAAGAAGGATTATTCAGTCAGTTGGTGCAAGATTTGCTGGAAAAAATGATTAGACTACTGATGCACCTGCAGGTTAATTTTGTAAACTACATCCTATGGAAGTGGTTGATCTACCTTACCAATTTTTTAAAAATAAACTGCCTCAGGAAGCATTCTTGAGTAATGCAAAATGGTGTAGCAAAACTGTGAAATTATTTTTTTTTAATACAGAGATTACTAGAGCAGTCGTACCAAAGTGCACTGCATGGAATTGACTCATGGTGGTAATTAACAAATGTAGCAACTAAGTGTGTGGCCATCAATCATCCTAAAGAATTAAAGAAAAATCAATTAACAATTTAATTAAAAGTCATTTGATGACCTCAGTTATTCTGTTTAAATAAGATCATAAATTCACTTCCCAGTTTAGAATTTAGACCAATTATTTAATTAAAATGCCAATGAAATATTGACCCGGTGAAACCTTTATTCTAGGTGTTTTAAATATAGATTATCAAATTATCTTAACAGCTGCATATCCCATGAGAGATGAGCAGTAGTGTGCCTTTTATTTTATAAAATAGTTTTACTGCTGGTGAATTATTGTGCTATAATACAGGCAACTTTTCTGTGAGAAGGTTGCTCAGGCTATTTTTGTCTGTTGTGCAAATTTTTAGCTGTTATCTGAAGGCTAGTTTTCTTTTACTCACCTACAGTCCATGTGCATTTTCTTTCCCTTTCTTCTGATGAGAAGGCACACCGGAAGTGAATTTAGTATTTTTTGGCATTTCTTTTCCAAATCTCTTTGCTGCTGTGGGTTGTCCTTTCCTTATTTACAAGAGGAATTTCTGTTCTTGATTGAGTTCTGTCTCTCTTGTCTGTGGGAATTTCTGTTTTCCTAGATTCAGGTTTGAATCTTCAAGATGCTGTTAGCGCTCAGTTTAGTCATCTAGGTTGTTTTTTAAAGGCAAATAAATTAATTTTAAATAGAGTGTTATACTGTTTAAAAATATAAATTAGTCAGCTAGTGTGGGGTTTTTTTGATTAGTTTTTAACTTAATTTTTAAAAAATTCTTCTGTGGAGCTCTAGACTTTCCTCTTGCACTTCCATCTGCCCATATTTCTACTAGTAGAGGTTAAAAAATACATAATGTAAAAAGAAGCATTAAAACTTAATCTTTGAATGCTTTCATGTCTTGAGCAAAGAAAATGGAGAAGAAAAATACAGTCTATAAAACAAAACAGTACAATTGCAGTCCTGTCTTGCCAGTGGCATACTTCAGATAGTGGGGGACCTAACATGAAAGAAGTAATTACCACCCTCCTTGCCTCTGCATTCTGCCCTGGCCACAGAAGCATCTGCAGTAATGAACATGTATTTCCCCACTGCTGAAGTGCAGGTTCCTGATAACAGAAGGTTATCAGCATTGTCACCAGTTGTCATGGATGGGAAGAGAGGAACTTGATCTAATTAATTACCTAGGTGTCGCTTGGTGCTGGGACAAGCACGAACATGTCAAGCAGAAATGGGACATCCAAGCTAACAGCAGCCAGTTAACAGTTAGCAGTGGGTCTTTGCCACTGTAAAATGTATCCTGGAACTTGGAGTGATCTTCATGCATCTCTCTTGAGTAAATTTCAGTTAATCTTCCTTTGTATGCATATATTGAGATATTTCTAACAGGCCCTGCTCATCAGCATTCATGGAGGGGGGAAATAGAACTTGGGCTCATGATCATCTACATTTTAAGTGTCCCTTTTTGCCAGTGAAACCAGTATGAAGGTTCTGGTTTTGGCAGTGGTCATCAGTAGGGTGTTGGAGGACATGAACTCCGTGTAATGCTTGCTAAATTACTTAGCATCATTAATCATTAATACAAATAGACCATCAAGTTCAGTGCCCCATCTTCCCCTGTGTCTCTTGAAGGTGGTGGAAGTATGCAGTCCTACTGCTCGGCTCCTGTGTGTAGGTGCTGTGTCCCTGCCCATCGTTCCACACGTAGCATGTTTTAAGTAGAAAGAAGGCAGTTTACACAATGTCAGTTTTACAACTCCCTTTGCTGACACAAGGAAGTACCAAGTTATTTTTGAGATTTATATTGCAGAACAAGCTTGAACTATTTTTACAAAGATGCAAAGGCACCAACTGGTGTCTGTGAGGACTCACTAGAAAATTAATAATTTGAACAGTGTTTGTTTTTTTTCCTTATATGGAAGTTATTCATTAAATTGACCTTTGAGTTTAGACTTTTAAAAATGGGGAAGATGCATAATGTCATATCTTAGTCACTGACCTACTGAAGGTCACATTAAATATTTTCTGTGAACAAATAGAAACATTACTGAATGAGTGTCCTGGTCTTCGGGGACTAGGAGCCTCCATCCTTCAATCCATGAAAGCAAAGTTCACATTCATGTCTCTCCTTTTGTACACTGCATTTGTATACAAAGTCCAACAGGTATCAGAATATACAGCCAGAGAGCTAATGTTTTTTTCTTTTAACCGAAGTCAATAGGAGTATAAAATTGTGTGAGAGTTGAATTATAAACAGTCTATATGGACATACACAGTGCACTCAGTAGTTGTACTACAGAGTATATAAGATACCTATGCCATGGTGCACTGGGTACTTCAGATCAGTTGCTATTACAGCTTGATGTCCTTACTAAATCTTGCCCACAGTATATGTAGTTTTAATGTACAAAAATATACTTGAAATGTGATTAAATTGGTTGTCATGTGCTTTGGAACATTTTGCATCCTCTTGTCTGTCAGTATGTCTTACGGATGTGCTCACCTTTGAACACTTTTAAACATCTTGTTTCTTTTAAGCAATCATAGTCAACTGTTACTTGTCCATTTTTATTTCACTTGTAGACCTTTATATTGCACCTTGTCATTATGTGCTGCTTTACAATTTATTTTATAACACTAAACTATAAGACAAGGACTGTATCTTTCAGTTTTTTGCACTAATCCAAAATGATGTACTGCCTGGTTTAATAGACCAGGTCATGAGCCAGGCTTGGTTCTGCTAGCTGGAGTTTATTTTTACTGCTATAAAATGTGCATTTGTTCCCTTCTTTTTTTTTTTTTTCTGCCTCTAAATGTGATGATTTTGTGATTTGTCCTTTTCATTTTGACTAAAATGTTAGGTTTAAAGCTAATCTTACTATAAGAATACAAATTCAGTTTTTCTCTCATGATTTTTTAACTTTAATTCTATTCTTCTCTTGGATGATTGAAATGGGATTTTTTTCTCTTTTTTCTTTCTGTCTGGACCCTGTTGCTCTAAGTTGTTTAAAGAAATGTCTGGTTGAAGTTGACTAAAGATATCTTTTTACAGTGTTGTATGTGATTTTTTTGGTGGTGGTTTGCTGTTTGTTTCTATTGTTTGCCCAGTTGTAAGCATATTTTACTTGGTTCTGTTAGTTTCCTGTTAACTCTTGCAAACTGAGTTCTCATAGGCATTGGAAATTGCCTTAGGTTCTTCTAGTAGAGGCATTATTAGCACTAAAGACTGCAACCCACCAGTTCTGCTGACAAGCAATGGTTCTGAAATAGCTTCTCTGTCATCTAGACCCGTAGCAGTACTGTGAGCAAAACATAGCAGTAGTTTGTCATTGGAAGAACACAAATTCCTTGTTGCTGCATGTCAGTTACCCTAAATTATATAGACAAAGATCTATTTATGCAAATTATCGTAAGGCTGTCTGTCCATACGTACCAGGTACTGCCGCATATTGACTACCAGGACGTGGAGTCCTGCCTCTGCCCCCTTTCCTGCTTCACCCCCTCCTATTCTGAGGCTATTTGTGTATTGTACTGCTCAAGATGTCATGCAAACTTTCCCCCAAATAATTAGTTTTCCCAAATGCGGTTGTAAATCCTCTTTTAGCTCTAAATTACTTAAATTTGGAGATTTTTTTTGGTGTTTGTAACTTTGTTGTACTGAGCATCTTTTCCTCACAGTTTCCTGAGGTTGTGAATATGGTGTGCTCTCTTCTAAACCGTGTCCAAACATAGAGTTTCAAACTTTTAGGTTTCCACGGATCACAGTTTTGCAAGTCTTTATTTTTGTTTTTTTATTTTTTTTAAAGAAATGTCAAGAAACCATAAATATATTTAGCAAAGTTAAGTTTTAGAAAGGTAGTTTTTTCATAAATTGGGTGATTCTCGGAGCCAGAGAACCTCTATTACGTTCTTATTTACGTACGGAAATAAGAATCATCACTATTTTAGTAATTTTCTACGCCATTTCCTTACTTATGAACCTTTCCGTTGCTTCTCATGGACTGTGCATGTATCTTCTTTTATTTTGAACAGTTTTTGTTCTGTTTTAAGCTTAATCTTAGCTATTTATGTGTATTCAGACTTTTCTTCATCATCGTACAATATAAAAGAAGGGAATTTATTTGTTACATGATCTTCTACATTTCTTTATATTCCTTTTACCACTGCTATAAACTTTAATTTTGAGAAGTATTTTAGCGTATGCTCTCTGTGAAAGATGTAATATTGTATTAAATTTTATCGTTCTCTTTAAGTTTGTGAAGACATCCAGTTAAGTGCAGTAAATTGTTTTAATGTATGGACATGACTATTAAAAATAATATGGGAACATAAACCACCAGGAACCTATATTTATAGCAAAAAGTTTGGTGATAATTATCTTCCATACTGCGTGATGAATGTTTCAGGATGTAAGTGATAGCAATTTCTAAGTGATAAATCTCTCAGGTTTTATAAAGGCTGAGAGCAAAACTTTTGCATCAAAAGCTGTCATTCTCTTCTGGTACAGCTATTTGTTAAGGCAGCCTGGAAAATAAGTCTTTCTTTATAATGACATCTGAAGTTTCACAGCATGATTATTTTTATCAGTATTTCATTCTCTGAACAGACCTATGCTAAAGGTAGTTTATCTAGCTTCAGCCTTACATGGAGATCATTAGTGTGGCAAAAAACTGACAATGTGGAAAAATTATCTTGAGCTGTGGATTGTATTTCCACCACATATTGAGAGAGGGGTGACAAAAGCTTTGCCTTCCCACTGCAGTTTTCCTTGAAGTGCATGTGAATTTTATTAATCTGAAGTTTCATGATATACTTTTTACATCATACTTCCTATAAGATAATGCACATGAAAATTTGGACATATTAACATAAGTAGAACTTTTCTAGATGAAGTTTTGACCTTGAAAACTTCTAGAACCAGTAGGGCTTTGTTACACAAAGGCCACTGCTCTTGCCATTAATCATAACAGCCTGTGCCTACAGCTATTGTTGCCTTTTCCAAGTGAATTATTAAAGATATAGGAACATGAGGAGTATTTATTGCAGATGATTTTATCAAGCCAAAAGGGCAGGAGTCATTTGTATGGATACAGCAAAAGGGATGTTTTTCTTGTCTGCATTTACAGTAGGCCTCCAACTTAGTGCTTTTAGAACATGTCACCTTAAAATCAATCTATTATTAAAGGAGGATTTGATAAACCAATTCCTAAATAATAGTGTCTTCATTCACAAAAGTATCTTCAGCGTCCTTTATTCCAATCCATGCCATCTGAAATCTCCTTGCATATTTAAGTTCTCTCTTCCATTCCTCTGTATTTTTGCAAGCATACCAGGATGTCATCATAAACTCCTATGGGCTATTTGTTAGATAAAGAAACAAATACTTGGGTGCCTTTTTATCTTAATTAAATCATCATTGATGGAATGATGTATTGATTTATAGCTCAGAGACATGCCAGGATCTTGAGGTTTTAAGCTCAAATTCTAAAAATACTTTTTAAAAACAAAATGAAAATTGAATAGCAATATTACTTCCTCAAAACCCTCATTGTTCTCTTTCTGTTGGGTTTAATTAGTTGAACCAAAGCCAGAAGAAAAGAAAAGAAAAAAGTATAATCAGCAGTCATGAGAAATACATCATTTATATGGTAGATAAATATAGATAGTGAAGAACTGCTGAGATAGTCGAACTGTGGCTCCTCAGTGATGCCTGCCTCAGTCACTGAACAGGTGGATAGGATTTTCCTGGAGAAGGTATTAATGAGAATGCTGGATGCTGTACTAGCATGCACCAATTAGGAATTTCCAGTAAATTTGCAGAATTCCAGTAACTGGAAATACTAATTGGTGCATCCAGTGTCTATTGCCATTCAGAATGGAGCATTGTAATTTGAGACTGACTAACAGGAGTTCCTGTGAAACGACTGCTTGTTTTATGTATGTCTGAAGGGACATATTTGCTTATTCAGCCTCAGGTATTTCAGAATTAGACTTGAGTAAAAGTATGTTGTGGGGCAGAGGGAACACAGGTTCCTTCAGAAAGTTCCAGAACAGGGTGGTACCACAGGGGTGAATTGATTCCTACAGATAAGACTGGAGAAACTTTGAAACCCATCACCACTCAAAGTGTTTCTGTTTCTTTGAGCTTGAAGAGTCAAGAGGTAAATGAGTGCCAACTACATCGTTCTCTTGTGCACCGTTG
Organism: Ifrita kowaldi; assembly: GCA_013398055.1. Lineage (NCBI taxonomy): Eukaryota > Metazoa > Chordata > Aves > Passeriformes > Cinclosomatidae > Ifrita > Ifrita kowaldi. Next base: position 21,058 of record VZRS01014290.1, read on the forward strand.
AACATGCTCAGATGGCCTATGGATGAGACTTTCATATTTATATATGCATAAAAACATAAATATAGATACTTACATGTTACGTTATTACTATCTAGTCTTCAATTTTAGTTGATTTAATGCCATCAGTTCCACAATTAGATGCTGTTTTTGTTAGTCGGTCCTTGTTATCAAACTAGGGATGCAAATGTTCCCCAAAGCGTGTTTATAATGCACCTTTTGTCAGTGTCAAACCAGAAAGGTTTTCAACTTACCATATATGCTAAGCAATCAATTGCATGGCTACTCGCAGATTATGTGTAGGATACAAGGATGCACCAATGATGTGACCTGACAGAGGAAGATTCTGCCGGGGTGTACTCTTGTAGCATGGCAAATTGAGTTTTGAGAATTTTTGTGCCATGGTTACCAGCTTTATTCAGCCATCTGAAATTCAGTGCTTGTGTCTATAAGAGGATTGTAAGTGAGAAGGTGTGTCACATCTTTGAAAGGAACTTTGAAAAAGTAGTGTTAGAATATTCTTAGTACTTAGCAGTACAGTGGCTGCTAAGGCATAGATGCTCTTTGCTTTCTTTGTGTCAGAGTAGAACTTGAGTTTGAGAAGTTTGTTGTGTGCAGTGTCTCACCTAAGTTCAGTTCCCTTTTTTAAGGTGTCTTTACTCTCGGTACTTGGCTATTTTAGGAAGGGTTTTTTTCATGCTGTCAGTATGAAATCAAAGCTTATTTCTCTGGAATATTGCTACTAATGTAAAACATGCTTTCAAGAAAACCACGTGTTTTTTTCTCGCCGGAACAAGTGAAAAACTTGTTTTTATTTTCAAGGTGATAATTTATACATAAGGTGCTGTAAACAGATACTTATATTTCATTTAATAACTTGCAGATTTTCTCTTAATCTGAAAATCCAATTAAGTGTTGGCCAGATAAGCTGCTAAACTCTCTTATGGATAAACATGATTTAAATTATTCCATACCTTCCTCTGAAAAGAAAAATGAGGAAAATAAATTTATTTGTACCTGGAAAGAGGACTGAAATGAAACATTACAATACAGATGATGAAAGGAGATTATAATGGTTTTATACATCTGTAATATTTTGAACTGGATTTTTACAATTGTTCAATATTTTAGCTTTTACAGTTTTTGCAGGCTTTCGGTGAATCCTTTTACTAAATGAGGACAGTACACAGTGTTGGATGAAAAATGAGAATGCTGTTTTTCTGACGGGAAAAAACAAAGGAGCATTAGAGAACTTCCATTTCTCTCACAATATTACTTTAGGAGCCGCTCTTTCAAAGGAGTCTAAATACAGTAAATTTGAGAGCTTGCAACAGTGTGTAGTCTATTCCAGAGCTTTATTAGATTTTTCCCATGGTCTAACCGTGCATCTTGCAGCAGTTTAAGACTGTTTCTTCTTGACTTGTTCATCAGATATGTTTTTGCTTTACTTGTTTTAAAATTGCTCTCGAATTGCAGCTCAGCTTTTATTTGTATATGAGGGCATTGGTGTGGGTATGAGAGTAAATTAATGATGACATTATCCAAAACAACGAACAGTAGCACGACGATGGTGACAATGATTAGAGATGGTATTTTGAAGCCTGCTCTTGGGGCCTTGGTGGGATGGTCTGAGGTCTCTTGGAAGGATTCCTGTTTTCCAGGGTGCTTCCAGGCATGCTTGAAGTCCAGGGAATGATGTCAGTCTTACTTAGTATTTCAGGTTTAAGCAAGTAAATTTAGACTACACAAGCTGCTGGGCCTGCATGGGCATGACCAGCAGGGCACTGCCAAGTGGGGCACTGCTGCTTTCAGGGCCAGGCATATGCGTTTCATACTTCTAAATGTGAATTTGATGGGGATTTAAAATGTACTGAATGTGTGAGTGATGAAGCAGACAACCAGATTGTTAGCAAACTGCTTGTGAGTATATGGATCAGACAACCATATTACAGGTCCTGCTATTGTATTTGCTCCTAATATAAATTAGGTGATTTGGTTAGGTGTATAAACCAGGCAGACTCAATTAATATATTTTTTGTATTATTAAAACTCAGGGGAAAGTCTAGTATTTCTGAAATACTTTGCAGATTGAGGCCAGCAAGTATGTTCTGTGATGAGAATTTTGCTCATCCAAAATGGAGAACCAAAATTTAGATAAAGGTGAGTCTGAACTATAAAGTGAAAAAGTCCCTTCCTCTTCTTGTATCTTGTGGTGGATTTAACTGTAAAAAAACAGTAGATTTTTTACAGAACTAGTTTAATGACTAAGTGTCATGGTTAGAAGATATGAAAAAGAGCTGCACTAGAATGCTCTCTCAGCAGAGAATTCCATTATAAATAAAAATATGCACTTGGCTTAGGTAAGTACATATATCAATATTAACAGGCATTTAAAATCTTGACTTTAATATGTTTCATAAATTTCTTTCCGCCAAAAATGGAAGTCTGTAAGCCACTAGTAATGCTTTTGAAGCAAAGTAATACAGAAAATATAGTATAGTACTCCCAGAAGATGAAGGTGTGAATTTTCCCATACATCATCTTAATGGCAACATTTTCTACAAAATGACATGGGGCACTCCTTTCATATATCATGACTTTTATTTGCCCAGCTTCAAAATGCCAAATGTGCCAGTGAACAGCACTTTAATATTCATGGATTTCTGGGATGGCTTTGACAGTTGTCAGCTAAAAAAATGGCTTAATTAGAAGGAGTATGACTTTTGATTTCTTCTTCATACTCTGCCACATACACAAACATGCAACATATAACTCCACGTTTGTCTTCCACAGAAAATATAATTCGCAAATGGGAGCATTCTTTTCCTATCATACTTGACTATGTTGATTGAAAATGCATTTTCATTTATTATAATCGCTGGAGTAATACCTTAGAGGAAAATATATTCTAATCCAGGGGGGAAAAATCCTGATCAGCACTGAAACTGATGATTTAAAATTGTAAATATTACTAAAACAGCATTATCACTAATTTATGTTATCAAAGAGGCAAGTAGAAAGCTAAACTAAAGGCAGACATTTTCCAGACAGCTGAGTAATTTGTGTAAGAAACAGATTTTTGAAGAGATTAAAGAGGAAGCCAGAGTGTTTTGAAACAACAAAAGTTCTGAAAAACAACAAAAGGTGAGGGATCATGTTCATACTGTATTGTTAACAGCAGGAAAGCGTAACAGGAAGCTAAACAAAAGCTTCAGAAATTAATTGGACTAGTATGTAAGAAAAATCAAATGTAGTGGCAGAACACGTTGTTCTTAGAGGAGGAAACAGAGTGGGCCTAAGATTTGCCCTAGTGGATGAAGACCTGAGCAGTTTGGAGTTTTTATAACTTTACACACACTCTCAAGAATAAGAAAAAGACTGTCAGTATGAAAACTTGGAAAGTTTATGTAATATCAACTCCTTCTAGTTTGTCAAGTACTCACTAAAAGCGAGGTGTGAACATGTGTGTTAAAGAAAATGCGTTGTTTGGATTGCCCCAAAAGTGCTTGATATAGATTAAGTATGTAAATGTAGGAAGCTAAGAATCTAAGCATCTTTAAGGAAAACGTTAAGTGATCAGATAAAGTCAGAAATAGTGTATTTTGTAAACGACAGTATAAAAAACAGGCAGGAAGTTATTTTTAAGTTCTGGCACAGAATATTCCAAGAAGGATCCTGAGTTTCATGGGTGTGTAAGTAGAATGATGAGACTTTAGAGTCTCTCATATAACTTTATTTAAAGGTATACAGCCGGATGGGAAAGTGTACCATCTCTCATTAATGTAACCTAACTCTCTTTCAGTGAAACAGAAATTTCCATGTTTGAATTCTATATGGATTTTTTTCCCTTAGAACTCTGGTTCTATCAAAACTTGAAGCAAACTGAAAAATCTGAGGTTTTTTTTAAAGTAGATCTTAGCTTAATTTTAATTAACATGTTCGATTCAAACATGAACAGGATTTGGATATTTATCACTAGAATTTCATGAGTTCCACTGTCCAGCTCAAACCAACCGCTTTAAACTGTTGCAATTAATGAAATTTCTTCTCTGTATCTGAACCACAAGTTAGAGGATTTTTTTTTTAGTTTTGGGTCTCAACAAGAATCAAGATCAAGGCAGTGCAGATTTTGTGATCCAAATTGTGTTGAAAATAATGAGATGTATACAATTTAAAGTTGTTCTCGGCCCAGGTTGTGATTCGATTTCACCAGTGCCTCTAACAGTGTGCTGTACAGAGGTGTTTTTTTTGTCTGCATTTTATTCAGTGCTTGAGTTCATCTTCATACCACTCGTGGATTCCCACTTAAGAAATTCTGTGAGATCATGTATATAAACTGCAGAGGCTGTACACTGCCAGTAAATTGCAAAATGGGACATCCTTATCAGTTCTTGACCAAAAATATTCTCTCCACTAAATTCACAATGAAATTTCTATAGTCAAAAATACACCATCCTAATGTTTCACTAGTAGTAGTAGTATATCTGAAGGTAGCATGAATTTTAATTTATTATATAGTGAATTCTTCATAATTTCTTGTCCTTTACTTACTGTGTAAGTATTTTTATTTGATGGTAGATCCTGAGCAGTGGAGATATGCATGCTCATGACTAAGTGCTTTGCTACAGTGAGAGCTCTGTAGAGCTAACTTCATGCAAGACCCGTTTCTGAAAAATAAATAGCATCTTCTCCAAATCCATCTGTAGTCAGGGAAGCACTTAAAAATTTATTTAAAATACCCAGCCTTCTTACCAGTCAATGAAAAAGTACAGCATCTGAATTAAGCCTTGAATTCTGAACACAAGGTTTAGACTTGATATGACAGAGAATCAATCTTGAACTTTCTCTTCAGTTGCAAAATCTGGAAAACAAAAATCTGATTTTTTGATTATATCAGCAGTGTAATCTGTGGCAGTGAACATTAATCTGTACAATAATTCAGGCTTGTCTGGGATACTCTGTAATAATTTATTTCCCTTTTCGTTACTTTAGGAGTCTAATACATGTTTTGGTAGCTTCTAGAAATGTTTCGGCTTTTTATTATGCTGATTCACTGTAAAAATGACTTTTTGAAGAAACTAATTTGATTTGTGGCACCTGTTTTACCATCAGAGAATTTGTACTTGAATGCATGCATTGTTGTCAGTGCTACAGATAATAAAATCTTGAGAGAGAGGGACAGCAGGGGATTGATTGCTTTTATTAAGAAATGAGCATGAAGTTTGATAAATAATGATGAGGGTAGCCATGAAGTGTTACTATACTGACTTACTGTTTCCATTCATCAATAATTATTGGCTTTTTCTGGACTTAAATACTGATCCTCTATATACTTTTGTTCATGTGTATATAAATTCAAATGAACTTCCATTAACTTCAAAAGAGTTCTCATAAAATTATATATTCATAAGCTTTGCAGAAGTGGCATTTCGGATTATTAATATTCTAGATAGAAACCCGGGAATTAACTTCCACCTAGCATTAGCTGAAACAAAACCATAGATTTCCGTGATACTGAAGTGATTTGTGTCACCTGATTTTTTTTTTCCTTAGAAGTTTTTAGATTTGGTGATTATTAAAATTTGGATTTAGTCAGTCAGTGTTAGCAATATTCAAGGTCAGCTTTGCCACATGCAGAGATAGGGAGTCAAGGAAGTTATACAGATACTGAGGTGACTGGGCTTATCTCGGCATCCCAAGCACACACGTACCCTGCCTTTTTCACATAACACAGCATTATGTTTCTTAACTAATATTTAATGTTCCAGAATAATGGGTTTTTTTTAAATATTGCAATTCTGTAGTTGCTGTTGTCTGATGTGAGATAATCAAGACATTTTTCAGTGCTGTGGGACTTTTAATAAGGAATACTAATTGGGCTCTTTCATCATCCGGATGAGGAATAGGTCACTAGAGAATATAACATTCTCAGGTGACATGCCATTATACAACAGGGACATCTCTGAGAAATTTTTTGACGTAGCAGTATTTCAAAACTTGATTTGCCCATAGCTGTAGTCAAATTTATTGTATTCCAGCACAGCTAGTAAATCTGCCATCAGTCTGTCAGTTACATCAGTAAAGCTCCCTTTTTTCAGGTGTCAGTCCCTAAATTCTTCATTGTATTTATTGATTGAGCCAAAGATTATTTCACCTCTGGCCTTCAGAACAGCAAGAATTTGTTTTTTCATCAAAAAGAATGTTAAAAGTAAATTGCAGTAACATGTGATGAAAAAAATCTGCATACTGTTCACACATATTGTCCTTGATGTAATTTATCTTATTTGCTTCTGTTGTGAATAAAATTAGCAAACTGTGGGAATTTTTCCTGAATTTACAAGTGATTTTGTTGAAAGAGTGATATACTTCAGCAGAAACTCCTGAAGTTTAAATTATAGTCTAGCATGTTCCATTTAGAGCATGTAGTGCTTAGTATATTTTCAGAAAACAACACAAAAGTGAGTGGAGGAAAGATGGAACTTGCTGCTATATTGTGATGTATACCCTAAAAACTCATGGAAGTGTAAAATGCACTGGACATTTGCTCATTTTCAATTGCTAATTTTAGTGTAACTAGAATCAGTTACAATAACCATGAATTAAAGGGGGAAAAAAGGCTGCACCAGTTAGCTGTGAAACAAAAATATCAAAAAGCTGTATTTTGAGAGCAGTTGGTCAGAGCAGTAACATTTGCAGTAATGTACATTGTCCATATGGCTCTATAATTTTCTATCAAGCTTCTGTCTGTCTTTATACTACTGCATCATAGACTTGGTCAAGTTTGATATTACAGGATTTTGACCAGATCTTAAATTTTAGCTTATTTTACAGTGAAGTAGAACCCATGGAAGGAGTGGATTTGATTTTTTCAATGAAAGGCCTAATTTGTGTGTAGCTATTTTTGGGTTGTTATGTTGTTTTATACAAGTAAGAATATATTATGGTATTAATTTTAGTTAAGAAGAAGACAGTGGAACACATAGGAAACATGAAATTTTAGGAACATATACCACAGGCAGGTCCTTTTCCATATTATTTGTCCATCTTATTAAGAATCTTCCATATTATTAAATAAGGCATTTGTTTGAATGTACTAATTTGAATATTAGCAAGCAATAATAGATAATGAGTCATGCTATCGAATGGAGCACTAANGCAAAGTCCAAAACATAAAAGACCAAGCTAGATTCAAGTGCAGCCGTCTCAGTGAACTTTTTCTTACCAGAAAATCAATAGAGAGCTTCAGGGAACACAGCAATTGAGGAACAGCAGCTTGGGTCAGTCAATTAAACAATGTCAGTGAGTAGCAGAGGACAGCAGGCACTCTTGCCGTGCTTAAGCTCAGTGTAATGATGTGAAACACTGTCCCTAGTAAGGGTTTTACAGTCACACAAAATCTCTGAATCATCTTCCACTCCAAAACTCCCCAAGTACACTTTCTATTGGAGCCCTTAAAACAATGGACTGTCTTCTGCCACTTTGGGAAAACAACAGCCCCTGACAAAGACTGAGAGACCAAAATACAGGAGATGAGTTTAGTATGCACATTAGTAAAGTCCTGACATTTAATGGCATATGTGATGAGGCAAAGAGAATATTAAAGTATTGACCTTTCCATTTAATTCTTCAGCATAATGACAGGATCTGGGCTTTATGATAAATTTCTAAATTATACCTCTACTCCTGCCTTATTTCTTGCATATCTCTTTGTTTATTATATGCTTAACTTTTGCCCTGCTAACAAGTACAGCCACTTAATAATCATGAACAATCTAGCTGTACAAACAGGTAAGTACATAGATAGGTAGGGGGCATTTCTAGAGATTTACTGTTCAACTAGCTACAATGTTGGGATACAACCTGAAAGAAAGAAACTAAGTCAGAACATACTAGAAACTTTTCATACTGCACTAATTAAAAAATAGTCATGTAGGTAAGGCAAGAAAGCAGAGATGCTGTAAGATCTCCTATTGGATTTTTTTTTTATTTTCTACTTGCTGATTGCTACGAATTTAATTTGGTGACAGCCACACAAAATCGTCTGTGCATGAAGGTGACAGAGAGTGTCTTTGCCATAGGGATGATACATCTGCAGTAACAGGGATGTACCAACTGTTTCAGGAAGATCTGAAATAACTAGGAAAGGCCAATGCGAGTTTTGGGGAACTAAGGTTAGAAAAGAGGGAGAAGCTGGCAGACTGCTTTGGATGACTGTGCCAGAGACCCACAGCAATTAATGGGCATTGAAAAGTAATGAATAATCAAAGGGGAGGCCCTGAGGGGATGTAGGACATCAGAGAGTGGTGCAACAGGGACCAGAGATGGCTGAAGTGGAGATAAGGACTGCAGAGCAGGTGAAATAAGAGCCAAGATATGTGACTTTGAGGAGTCCATCAAGACTGAGGATGTCAATAAATAATTGAAATGGTATAGCACTTTACTGAGTCACAGCACATATAAACCTGTACCACATCTTTCTAAAGAAGGACAGACACGTATTTCAGATGTGAGGAAAACACCGCATAGGCAAAGTATATACTACCAATATTATTATTTAAACTCCAAATTTGGAATTCAAAGTTCTCTGCTGAGTGTTCAGCACAACCTTCTCAAACATCATAAACTGAAACCTCATTATTTTTGTGCAATTTTACTGAGTGTCTCAGCACATTGTCAAATAAAAGGTTTTGGCTTGGATTTACATCTTCACCTCACTTCCTAAAATCCATCTTCTCATCTTCATGGACTTCAGACCTACTAACATTTTAGATACTTTTCAAGAACCCTTCCTGATGCTGCCAAGGAATAGAGAATGAACACAGGCAAACTGCAATTTTCCCTTTGTAATCAGCATTCTCACATCCACCCAGTTTTAACAAACTCATTTTAACACAAAAGGTCAAAAACCACCCCTGGTAAAGGCTGTACGTGATGACTTGTCTCATTGTAATGTTAGTGCTCCATTCGATAGCATGACTCATTATCTATTATTGCTTGCTAATATTCAAATTAGTACATTCAAACAAATGCCTTATTTAATAATATGGAAGATTCTTAATAAGATGGACAAATAATATGGAAAAGGACCTGCCTGTGGTATATGTTCCTAAAATTTCATGTTTCCTATGTGTTCCACTGTCTTCTTCTTAACTAAAATTAATACCATAACATATTCTTACTTGTATAAAACAACATAACAACCCAAAAATAGCTACACACAAATTAGGCCTTTCATTGAAAAAATCAAATCCACTCCTTCCATGGGTTCTACTTCACTGTAAAATAAGCTAAAATTTAAGATCTGGTCAAAATCCTGTAATATCAAACTTGACCAAGTCTATGATGCAGTAGTATAAAGACAGACAGAAGCTTGATAGAAAATTATAGAGCCATATGGACAATGTACATTACTGCAAATGTTACTGCTCTGACCAACTGCTCTCAAAATACAGCTTTTTGATATTTTTGTTTCACAGCTAACTGGTGCAGCCTTTTT
>VZRS01014292.1:0-13045 GCA_013398055.1 Ifrita kowaldi
TTGTTTTCAAACTAGTACACTCAGTCACATCAAACCTAGTTCATAGTGAGAAAGATGTAGTTTTCACCTAAATGGAATGAGGGCTACATGGCCATATACAAAAATTAGGGAAATGGGGGTTATTTGGGGCGATTGGAGGTATCTGCTGTGTACCCCAAATTGCCTCTGGAGAGGGACAATTCAGGCGCAGTCTGGCTGCTAGCAGGCTCCTCTTTCTGCCCTGCACTGCTGTTAGGCGCTGGTGTCACGCACCCTCTCACCCAAGCCAGATAACTCAATATTACCAGAGATAAGGAGCCAAGGAGGGCACTCTGCTGCCAGGGTTCCACAGCCGAGGTTTATTCATCCCCAGAGATGACCAAGCGAAGAGGACACAACGTGATCATAATTATCTTTACATAGTGTTCTACAACCAATAATCTGAGGGTACGGGGTGGGGGGAGGAGGTACAGAGGCGGGTCCAGGGAAGAGAGCCAATGAGCAGAGAGAAGGGGCGGAACAGGGGACCAGGTGAAGGAAGCAGCCACATGTGCTGCTGGGAGAGGGAGTTTTCTTTTAAACAGAGTCTGTGGAGGGTAAGGTTGCATCTCATCCACAATGACTTGTGGGAGAGGCTTTTCCTTTACAGAGCTAGGAAAGGTATTTTTCAAATGCCTGAGTTTTTCCACCAGCCAGCCAGAGCCACTTTAGAGCTCCCTGGCTCACCAGCTGACTCAGTGACCCCAACAGCCATAACCATTGCATAGACATCTCTTGCACAAGTAAAGCTCTCTGCTACAAATGTAAAGCCATTTTTTGGTGGATTTTTTTTTGGCCCTAGGACATGTTCAGTGCAGTAGGTCATCTCATATGCAATAAATCCACAACTTGTTGAACTGATGTACAAGTAGAGATTGACTGCAAAGTGACTGTCTATAAAATCCATGTGCAGCAGGCCATTCCTGTGATACAGAAACACAAGTACCATATACTGCAGCTGTACTGATTACCTAGACAGAGAAGTTCTTGCTTGGTTGGCAGAATGACCGGATTAGGTCTGTGATGACAAATCACTGTTGTCCTACACAAATGAGAATCTGAAAGTGCTCTTCCACATAAACTCACCTCAGTGGATATGAACTGCATATAATGCAAATCCTTGAATAGCAGTGGAATGGTTTAGAAAGCCAGAAAATGAATACCAGCCAATGTATTATATTTCATTTTTCTTCACCAAACAGATTTTGAGAGGCATATGAATTCTGACTAAACTTCCTGAAGCAACTGCACCTGCTGGAGAATAGTGATGTAATTAGTAAAAGACTGCAGCATGACAACACTTATAATGTAATTCCTGATTTTAAAATTAAATCTGAATCAAAGTGAGTAATGACTGTTTTTGTTTTGTGAACAACTTACTCTCACAATTCTAGCAATACTCTTTTAATGGCTGTGTTGTTGGTTTGTATTTTGCCCTGTATCAAGAAATGGAAGAATACTTATTACAGCAAAATACCATAAACCAAGGTGACTGCTTGCATTTTTTATTTTAATTACCACTAACTTGACACAGTCCATCTTGCAACAGTACCATAGGAAAGATTTGAAAAATAAATAGCAATAATAATTTCAGTCCTGCATTGTTCCGTTCTAGACTGACATAAATAAAGTAAAATAAACCACAATTTATTGAAGGTAAGTATTTTAACTGGAAACTGCAGGCAGCTCTTTATTGCATTTAGGAAAGATATCATATGAATTGTGATGTTGGAGAATCCACACGTTGCAAAGAACTATCTTTCTGGTACCATGAAAAGAAGCAGCAATGTGAATTGTATACTCATACACTATCTTACCATTCAATTAGCAGCATGTTACTGGTTAAAACTCCAAAACATTTCAGTTTACTAAAACTTCGATTTTCCTGCACTGAAGCGAACATCTACTACAATACTTTAAGAAGATTTTCACACGGTCTGTGACAGATAAAATCAGGAGTCTGAAACACTTCTGGCTCCCACTCACCCACCCTGCCCCTCTGAGAGGGACGCTGCCCCTGAGGCATGGATATCTGATCCCTTTGTCAGTCAGCTTCTGCACTTTTCAGCCTGGTGTATTATGGTTCACGACGGGATGAGACATACCTAGTTCAGGAACGGCAATGTCCAGAAGCAGCTAAGGCAGATAGCTGGGGAAAGTAATAGTTTCAGCTGTTTTCAGCATTCAGGATTGTCAGAGAACTAATAATACATACACATCCTGTGCCCTTATCATACTACCACAAAAACAGTTCAAGCCAGTGACACTATCTCTAAAGTAGCAATTCCAGGGCTTGATCCCGTGTCCCACTATTGTGTAATGAGGCCATAACCTGTAAGGAGGGAGCAATGCATTGCTTGAGGTCAAGAGTGTGATGCATGGTGACAGGCACTACCTGTCAGTACTTTGCCAATTCATTAAGTTCAGCAATCAATTCTCTGAAAATCTCAGTGGTTTTCTTACAATGTGCATGTAGCTGAAGTTTCTTGGATTTTCCTTCCCCAGTTAAACACAGAGTTAAACCCCAAAAAACTGGGGAGACTTGTGTAATTTTCATAGTTGAAACTCACAACACTAGAAGGTTAAGAGCAACAGTGTTCAAAGTCTGGATGTTTATCTGAAGAAAAGGAATTTTTCCTTTGAGACTTTGAAAGAAGTCATGGAAGTGACTTCTTAACTCATACAAGTGAATGAGAGTTAAACCAGTTTACGGGACTCAAGAGGTAAAGAGTGACATGAGGGATCAGTATGACATTATTTTCTACTTCCCATCAGTCAAAAAATACCTCAGGTTATTTTCTACTTCCCATCAGTCCAAAAATACCTCAGGAGCAGAGGTAGGCCTTTTAGGATATTTTGAGAGTTTTCCTTGAAGGCCCTCATTCCCAGCCACAAGCTATAAGCATTCAATGGGAATTAGCATGTCGTGAGACATTAACAAACATTCCTTTCCATCTTCTGCCAGAGCAAAACTGACCATACGACTCCAGTTTAAACACAGTTTTAAAGCATTTTAGCCATATTTGGTTCAAGATTGGTGAAAAGATATGAGACAGCCTAAGTTTAATTTGGATTGCTCCTCAACTTTCAGCACAAAACTTTATTACATTTCACTTACAAACTTTAATATTGAACCTCAGTTTCTTAACACAACAGGAAGATTAAAAGAATTACAATAAAACATTACTGAGATATAGAAGAAGTAAAATAACTTTTGATTTGTACTTCATGGAATAAATAGATCAATTAATAAAAAAAATAACTTCAGTTTTAGATGAAACAAGTAATTAAATCTAATTAAATCTGTCTTTTTAAATGAGACATTAAATTAAGCTACAGACAACAAGACTTCAAGAACCCAAATCATAAAATACACACTGAAAAAAACCAACTCTTTTCATCCCTGTATCAGTGATACTATTTCATACTGCAGTAAGGAAAAGGGTTGAATTAGGCAATCAGCAGTGATGCCTTTTCAGGCCTAAAATCACAAGCCAAACAATATTAAAATGATAAAAAGCAGTTACCATTTATTGAAAGTCCTTCAGGTGCACTTACGGTAGAAGGTACACGTGACATAGGGCTTTAGCACTTTTATAAGTTCAGCAAATTAGCGTAATTGACAAGAATCCCCAATTAGAAGTACAGTTAATGAAGTAATTCCCGTCTTGGTTCGGCCCCCCACTGAAGCCTCCCTCTTGCTTCTAGCCCCAAACTGTTTATGTCTAAATACATGGGAAAGTGACATGGCCTTGGTTCACTGAAGAAGCAAGATTAGAATAAGATTCCAGGCATGTGTTTGTCTAACCTAACAGGGTAGTTAGCTAAGAAACTATATAACTATACAATAATAGTCTACAGAGCTACAAATATATGAAAAATATATTAAAAGCAAATCTTTTGGCATCAGCAGATGCAAAGCAATGACTAAGAGACAATGTTTAGGAATTCCTAAATGATTCAATTTCTATTCCTAGCACTAAATATCATCCTGAATTTGAATAAATCTCTTATTATCTGTGGTTGTCCCATATGTAGTATCACAATAAACACACTCAGCTAACTAATTAGTTTTTCTGGCCTCTGTTCCTCTCCTTTTTATGCTGTGTCTAAGTAACTATAGTCCAGAGAGCAAAGTATTAACTCCAATATGCAAAATATCGAGTTTCCTTAATTTAGTCCACAAAGTTAACCACTAGTCCACCTGTGAAAGAAATGTCAAGCTTTTTCAAGCCTTATAAATTGTTTAACCATCTCAGGGGACAGTGTGTTTAAATTATAGATCCTTATTTTGTTCCTTTTTATGAGTCATTGTATTTTTCAGTGAGGGAGTGTGTTGCTGCAGCATATAGGAATAGTTATCACATTTGGAGCAGATATGAACAGCGTGTACTTAGTATCAGCTTTCCCTTTGTCCTCACTTGCTCTGAGAACATGAGATATTGTAAACGGAGATCATCTGAAAAGGAATGCTCCCCCTCTCAGTAGGACGATAAACAAGACAGTATGCACAGGCAGTATTTGTGGTTGTGATGCTCTCTCATGACAGGGAACATGTAAAGCTACATAGCCAATAAGCCACTGTATTTATTTGCTTCCACTTTCAAAATGCCATATTCTTCTTTATCCAAACTTCACTTGAGCACTAAGGTGCAGACATTATTTCAAACTACATCCCACTGCATCATGCAATGTGACCAAATCTGCTGCCCAGGAGAAACATACAAATTTTTAGAGTCTTAAAGTCAGAGTACTTAAAGAGAGTACACACATTAATTATTTCTCTTTGCTCACAGGCTTCCAGATTTTCTTCCCCAAAATTTAGGTTAGTTGGCTGCAAAAAACCACCGTGAGGTTGCATCTGACAACTGAAGTCCTGCTCACACAGTGTGTATAGCCTGAAGGGAATTCAAACTTTAGCAAAGACAGTTAACACAGCTACTCCTGTTTCAGCCTGTATATTGACCAAGTTCTTCAATCACGTTATGATAACTCAACTGGGCTCGTGTAATAAGAAAAAGAAAGAGAAAAAGGAAAAGGAAAAGAAAAAGAAAAAAAAAGAAAAAGAAAAAACCCCACTCACAGCATATGCTTGTATGCTTGTCAGGTTACAGTAAATTTTCACTCTGACCTTTTCTGTAACTACTCTGCAGGGAGAGTTTTGCTCAAGAGATTTGTCATCTCATCTACTTCACTTTTCTATGCCAGACAAGAGAATGTAATTATCACCTTCTTGCCCTTTATAAATCAAAGTTACTCCCTCAGTTCAAATGAAATTCACCCCAGAAAGATATCATAGCTCCAAATTACTTATATTGATTGTTCCATCGAGGAACAAGTATACTGGAAGCTTTACTATCTATGACAACTGATGGTAAAATCACACTCTAGTGAAGCTTGATTTTCCTTCATGAAGCCAATAAAAGTACACCACAAGCCACTGGAAATTCTAGTCCATAATTCCTGCATCAGCAAAAAAATACAGGCCTTCAATACTTAGCACTGACATAACTTAAAAGTCTGAAATCTGTTTGAAGTTACTTTCTGAAAAAAATGTTTCTTCAAGGATTTTCCTGAAAGTTTTTACGCACAGGTAATAGTTGTGGTCTCTTTCTCCT
Organism: Ifrita kowaldi; assembly: GCA_013398055.1. Taxonomy (NCBI): domain Eukaryota; kingdom Metazoa; phylum Chordata; class Aves; order Passeriformes; family Cinclosomatidae; genus Ifrita; species Ifrita kowaldi. The sequence continues at coordinate 5,637 of VZRS01014292.1, forward strand.
GTAGACTGCCTTCTGTAAAAATGCAGAGGACACATAACTCATGCAGTAATAACATTGGTTGTTTCATTTTGAACTAAATCACAGATGGGATTAATATGACAGTGTCTTGGCAGATAAAAAAGTTGAGAGAAAGATAGCAGAATAATCAGATAAAGAAAACCTAGGAGGCCTTGAAAGAACATCATTAAAATGCATATAAGATTACTTGGAAAGAAATACTGATAAACTCCTCTTCTTCTGTTTTCTAATGCATTTAATTTGACAACTAGTTCATCTATTATTTACAGCACGGAAATACACTCTACCCAGAAAATGTCCTAAGAAAAGGAAAGCTGTGTCTAGCATTGTGCTCAGATACAAAAGCTGTTTTGTGCAATCTTCATGGAAATGCAATATTGTTTATTATACACTTCTAAAATTATTTTCGGAAGACAGTGATTTTTTGTTTGCATGAATGCGCAAAGAGATGCAGAAAACTGCAAAATGCAAAATTATCTGAACAGATCTCTATAAAAAGTATTATTTTAAAATTTTTTCAGCTCAGTAATCCTGCTTGACTTAAGCTGAATGAAACATTCAAATGAAAAGAGAGCTTTTCAATTTCAACAGTTTCAGCTAACCAGAAATAATGTTATGCCTAAGGAACACTGTAAAATATAAGCATTTGTTGCAAGAGAAAGAACACTTCTTCAGGTAACTGTTCTAACTGTTCCAGCTCTAGGGACTAATAACTGATTGCTACTAATTTGCGTGGTGTCCAGTCCAGTTCCCACTGGACACATGTTCAAGCCAGAAAAAGAATATCTTGTCATAACTAGTATTATTGTTCAAAGTTTCAGGAAAGTGTCCAAGATTGAATAGGTCCAGGAAAATCTGAATTCAAAAGCTACTCTCACAAATAGTTTCTGTACTGGGGCAATGTGGGTATATTACAGTGTTGCTGATGAGGTGTACCTGTTCTGCCTCAAAATTTGTCTCTTTAGAAAAATCACTCTCTAAGTTTAAATGGCTGGTACGTAATCCTGAAGAATCAGTATTCCTCTGATTTTTTCAGAGACAATATAACAGCAACAGCCAAAGACTTTCTGCTGACATTTTAGGTACAGCATCAGAATCCCATACCTTTTTCCCCCACCCTGTCCTAAGATAAAGAAATAAGCTTCAGTTCATCAGACTCTCGTGAATGGCAAGAAAAGAATTACATATTGACATGAAGGACCTATAGCAGCTGAAAGGAGATAAAGAATTTAAGTAAAAAACAGCAGCCTAGTAACAGTATGGTGATACATTTGTGAGTCCTATGCTTTGTTTGTCAGTAGAAACTCTTGTCTGTGACATCTCTGGACGCAGAAGTTTTAATCTCACAGGAGCTTTGACGTCACCTTCTAAAGTACATGATTACTTATGTTGTAATGTAGCTGTTCATATTACCAAAATAAGAAGAGCATAGTTAGTTTGTATTTGGGGCTTTAATGCATTTTAGTTGCATACAGATCAATAAATAGATGCCTTAAACCTCTTGATTAAGACGTCTTAAGGAGATTTTAAAACTCTATACTTACAGTAATTTGCGGGAGCCTCAGGTGACCTTCTCTAAGCAGGCCTGACTTACAAACTGAGCCTAAACATCAATTTAGGTTAGGAAGGAAAGAAAAAAAATAGTGAGGACACCATCCACTTTAAAGTATACTGGCAGCTGTATGTAAAATAAAACAAATCTCTCTTCCTGTACAGGATGTTTCGTTAGGAATACATCAGGAACAACTCCACTTCCCAGTCAACAATAAAGCAGTCCGAAAAAAGCATACTTGAAAAGAAAGGAAGTATGCAGCATGGTACATGACGCAAGCCTGGGTGTAAATGCGAAACTATTAATCACTAGTACAATTTGCCATTACTGCTGCTGTAGTGACAGACCAATGCATAATTGCAGTGAAATTCCCCAACTCATTCTAAATTTGCAGTGCCTCAGGTTTCATTATAAATTCAAAATGCAGAGGAAGGTCATGGCTAAGCATCTCAGGTCTTCCACGTGCATGTTTTCTGAAATAATATTTCAGAAAGACATGTTTACAAAACTCCCTGTTTGCTAAGGCTAAAGACTTCCATCTATGTCTTGAGTTTGCTATTCTGAACTAGCCCTGCTGTAACAGGACAAAAAATTTCAGTGATACACAATCTCCAGGTGGTCATTTCAATCCAGCAAATTTCTCACCCTTCTAGCACCTTTTAATGCTCTCTTTAAAATTAAAATAAACACAGGTTTTAATGGCAAAATTTACATATTTATTCACATTTCTCACAGGAAATATTTTCTGCTACATAGCACAAGATTGATATAGGGAGGCAACCTTATGATTCCTGATATGCTGCTTTTCTGAAGATAAATCCACAATAGTGAAACTCAAGTGATTTATCACTGACTTGTGTATTGCTGTTTTCTGCAATGATCAAATGCCTGGAAGGCAAGTATACAAGCAGAATGACTTCTAAACTACTGTTCAGTTCCTGTGCAACAAACTTATCATGGAAAGCCTTGCTGAAAAGCTTTTAATCACAGCAATAAGACTACATACATGAGCAAGCGAAATTAGCCTGCTCTTGAATCAAAATGTTGTGTTATTAACCTCAACCAAAGCAAACAAAATAACAATAAACAGTATATAACTGGTGCCAGTATTTATTCCTTAACAGAAATATTTTTCACAGGCATCTGTGTTGATTACATCTACCCAAGTGATGCAAACAAACAAAATGCAACAATTTCTGTTGGGCTGAAGAAATCAGTTGATTTATTAAACAATATACTACAGTGCTTTCATCTAAAGATCTCAGTGTAACTTGGAAGAATTAAACAATCTCATATTAGAACCTTGTGGTTGTTATTTCCTCCCAGTATGAATTAAGCACTCAGCACTTAAGTCATAAGACTCAGTCAAGTCACAAGACTCAGTCAAGTCAGTAATTGCTTTGCATCTGTGGAAGTCTTTCTCAGAAAAGTTACATGATGAATTAATATGACTTGATAATAAACCTGCATTGTACAGGTTTCCATTAGAAACTGAAATCTGACAAATTCTGTCAAAAGATTTCTTGATTTCCTCTGGCAAGAAGTCTAGAGTTAAAAAGAAAATACCTACAGATTTTTATGAATCCAAGTCTCTTCTAGGACTACAAATGGAAGTCTTTACATGTGTTCAGTACTCTGCAGATCACAATAAAAAATGTGAACTGCTGTAGATTCTTTGCTAATTGAGAGCTGAGAAAATTCAGCAAATTTATGTGACTAAAGGGAAGCAGTCAGGTAGCAGATTCTTCAAAAAACTTCATCTATCCTGTAAGTTTGAAAGCCTGTGCTATGTGACTAGACACATAGAGCAAATTAGTACTGAGAAATATTGTAAAATGTCCTCTATCCTCTAAATAAGTCAATTAATGTAGGCAATTGAACACTAATGTGCAATTCTAAATTTCTTTTTATTTTTTGGTGTTGAGTTTATAAAGTAGTCTCCCTCCCCAACTCCACCTGTCTTCACTTGACAAGCAAAGCAAGTAGCCAGGTTTTCCATGTCATCAAGGACTGAAATGTTTTCTGTATCAATACAGATTTTCCCAGGTAAAGAGGCTATTGGCCAAATCTAGGAGTTACAGATATCGTCACCCTTAAACTCCTCCAAACTGTCCTGGGGTGATGTTATAAGGTTGGGTTTTTTTATTCCTTAACCGTCTGCTTAATGCCCAAGGACACTGTGTCTTTGAGGTGGACCCGGGGCGGGGGGCCAGAGCCCCGGGACCCGTGTGCAGGTCAGTTGTACGTCCAACAGCTCGGCACAACAGCTCGGGGGCTCCGGGGTCTCGGCGGGGCTCAGGAGGGAGTGCACCAGGAGCACTGGGTTGCTCTTTGGTTTTTTTGTTCCCACTAGCTGGAAAAAGGTTGTGTTGGGCTTTTTTTGGTTTTTTCTCTTCCCTCCCCCTTGCCTCACAGCCTCTGTTCCCTTCCCTCCGGCCCGGGGAGCCTGCGGGGCGGCCCCAGCAGGCCCACAGGGTGGCCCCAGCTGGTCCGAACCTGTGTCTCTGTTCCCTCTCCCGGCATTTGTTGTATTTTGAGTTTTGTTTTTTCCTGTTCTACCCTGTTTTGTTTGGTGTTAATAAACAGTTTGTTTTTTCCCACTTTCACTTTTGTTACCAATCTGTCCCATTGGCGGAGGAAAAGGGGAGGCCCTTTTCCCTTCAGAGGAGGCGCTCATTCCGGAACGCTTCCTCGTAAAATTTTGTCTCCAAAAACCGAGACACAAACTTTATTTGCCAGTTGCAGCGTGAAGAAAGGACAGCCAGTTCCTGCTGTGTGGCCTTTGCTAAGATCTTTTGTTCCACTTCTGGATGAATCACTTTTAGGAGAGTCCGTAGGGAACCAGTTTCAACATCGTGTATGATGTCTTTGAAGCCTGTCTTCTGCTCTGTACCCCATTAGTGAGCCAAACATTTACATGCCTTCTTGGCTTACACTTCATGATACTGAGTACATGCATCTATGCCTGTTTATGAATCTGTATTGGCCACTAGGTTTGGAACTTGTCTTTGTTATTGTATCGTAAAACTGTAGTTCATTACAACTACTTTTGCAGTAAACTCTATGCCAGTGTGAAGAAAGATTGTACTTGTGGCACTTCTTACTTTCCTGTATCCACTAAATATTATTTCTTGGTATAATCATCAGATTTCCCTACAGTGTGGGTTATGCCAGAAATTTTTTTTCAAAACAGCAATGATGTTTGTAGAGACTGGAGACTGCAATTCAAATGAATCCTGGAATGAAACAGAATGGAGAAAGATGAGAAGCTTGGAAGTCTAGCTGATGTTCTAGCCCAGGCATTCTGTACTAATGTGGTAGTCTGCAAAAAAAAAGCAGCAAAAAGAAACACCGAACATGAATACAGGGTCCATCTTACACACAACATATACAACAAGATGTATATCTCATGCAAATACACAGATAAATAAAACAAGCATGACAACCTTCTTTTCTTTACCAGCTTATTATGATCAGCTCACTAATCTCAGCTGCAAGTTACAGTTCGAGTGGGTGTCAAGGAGAAAACCCCAGAAGAACACAAACAGCATTCAGTGAATGCTACCTATGGTACCACAGAAGGTATTGCAAGGATTAAAATAGAAAAAATATTCTGTTTCACACTCACTTTTTCTTTTTTTTTTTTTTTGCAGATTCCTTTCCTTAGAATTGAAAAAGTTGTGTATCAATTTAGTTCAAAAAAAACCTAAACAACAAAAAAAACAGGGAGTCTCAAAAAATAGTTCTGCTTGCTCACCCAGGTGCAATCACACAGTCTAACAGAAGATACTACCTCTCCCTAAAAAGACTGACTTTATCATATCCTGAGATTGTAACAGCCAATTACATTAACATTATTCTAAAAGATAAAAGTACAGCAGAGGCAGAGTGAGATCTCATAACTTGAGTGAAAAGATACAGTCCAGGCAGCTACTGGCTGGAAGGCAGTTTGTGACATGGACAGAAATAAAGAGTCTTCTCTTACAAAAGCGGGTTTTGATACTGCAGTTCTCATTAACTCCAAATGTTAGTTGATATAAGTGAAAATGTTAATAAAACTTCAAAGTTCTATTACAAATGTTACATTACAGTTATCACTTCATAGAAATTACTTCAGCTTTTTGATTAAACAGGCCTTTTATTTTATCAAGTAGTTAATAAAACGTGATGTGAACCAAATCATGTGAATTTCACTGAGTGTCAAAATAGCAAATTCTGATCATGCAAATACCAGCCTATGTCTACAACCTTAAGTGCCAATAGCTGGTTTACACTGGGGTAAAGTCAGCCATGGCTCTGGCTTTTCACAGCAGCAAGCAGCCACTCCGATGCCAGGGAACTGTTTAGAGCCCTTCCATTCTCACCAGCAGACTGGTTCGGTATCTCTCTAATTTATTCCTCAGCTCCTAATCACCCAGGCTAAACCACCAGTACCTGGTTCCCTAAAATAATGAAGTATTTTGGACAAGAAGAATGTTGTGACCTTGAACACAGAGAAGTAAAATCAGGATGTAGATGTGGCACTTAACGACAAGGATAAGTGGTGAACTTGGCAGTACTAGGTTAACGGTTGGACTTGATGGTCTTAGAGGTCTTTCCCAACCGGAATGATTTTATAATTCTATGATTCTAAGAAAAAAGAAAACAGCACGCAATTTTTTGGTTCCATTTTTACCAAAAACTCGGTAACATAAAAAACTCCTTAACACTAATGTAGCATTAAGAAGCAGGCATTCTTTATTTGGCCGGATGCACAAGGGGATAGCTCCTCCCAATGCCCTGCATGCTGAGTACTGGGAAGTTTCTGTTTACATACTGTATTCTGTATACACATTCATTGATTGTCCTGGAATAAACATACATAAGATAATTATTTCCCCAGAATCATTAACATATTTCCCCTCCCCTTTATGCACACATTCTTCTGTCCCGGGGGTCTCTCTGGTCATCCAGGACAACCAGAGAGATAACAGGACACTGGGGCTGGTGAACTTTCAGTTCTCCTTCTTACACTGTGGGCATTGTGCAGTTCCATAGGTTTTGGTAGAACAAGCATTGTGTTAGCTCACCAGGTATAGACAAATCTGGTAACATCATCATATGATTTTCATTCACATAGTGCTTTATGAGTGGATATACCAACACTGCTTTAAAAGCAGTGCCAGTATGAAAAAACATGCTCTGAATTTTTTACACATAATTTAAAGATATTTTGCATTGGCACAATAGTTGATGGGGGCCTTAACATACATTAGAATCACCATTAATACCGTTCCTGCCTGGCTCCGTGGGGTCCCGCGTGCCCCCTCAGATGCCTGGGCAGGTTCAGTATTAAGTCAGTGGCAAAAGAGTCAGGAAGGGTATTTGCTTGCATTCCGGCATGAGGATTTATTGCATCTTCACTGTCGAAGGGCGTAGAGGCAAATACAAATACAATGACTAACTCAGGGTTTTTTCTGGGGGCCAGGGGAAAGGCAGGATCAGGGAGCGGGGACCAATGGGAGAGCCCCAGAGGAGTGACGAGGGGCCAAGGCCAGTAGCCAATCAGGGAATTCAAACTGGAATAGATTAACTAAACAGAACCATGCACCCTGGGAAAAGCCTTTTGGTTGCCTTAACATAAAGGTATGTTGACTGGCTACCACACACCATAACTGTTTATAAAAACAGTTAATTTGTAAAGAAAACAGATGTCCTCACACAGCAATGGGAAAATCAAGTCTCAAATGGAGCTGCATTGTTCTGAATGTTCATTGGAAGATCTCAGTTCAGGTAAATTTTCTAATTTCTCTGTGATGATTTACTGAGGTGTAAAATTACCAGAGTGATTAACCAACAC
>VZRS01014292.1:13486-27710 GCA_013398055.1 Ifrita kowaldi
TACCTGGTTCCCTAAAATAATGAAGTATTTTGGACAAGAAGAATGTTGTGACCTTGAACACAGAGAAGTAAAATCAGGATGTAGATGTGGCACTTAACGACAAGGATAAGTGGTGAACTTGGCAGTACTAGGTTAACGGTTGGACTTGATGGTCTTAGAGGTCTTTCCCAACCGGAATGATTTTATAATTCTATGATTCTAAGAAAAAAGAAAACAGCACGCAATTTTTTGGTTCCATTTTTACCAAAAACTCGGTAACATAAAAAACTCCTTAACACTAATGTAGCATTAAGAAGCAGGCATTCTTTATTTGGCCGGATGCACAAGGGGATAGCTCCTCCCAATGCCCTGCATGCTGAGTACTGGGAAGTTTCTGTTTACATACTGTATTCTGTATACACATTCATTGATTGTCCTGGAATAAACATACATAAGATAATTATTTCCCCAGAATCATTAACATATTTCCCCTCCCCTTTATGCACACATTCTTCTGTCCCGGGGGTCTCTCTGGTCATCCAGGACAACCAGAGAGATAACAGGACACTGGGGCTGGTGAACTTTCAGTTCTCCTTCTTACACTGTGGGCATTGTGCAGTTCCATAGGTTTTGGTAGAACAAGCATTGTGTTAGCTCACCAGGTATAGACAAATCTGGTAACATCATCATATGATTTTCATTCACATAGTGCTTTATGAGTGGATATACCAACACTGCTTTAAAAGCAGTGCCAGTATGAAAAAACATGCTCTGAATTTTTTACACATAATTTAAAGATATTTTGCATTGGCACAATAGTTGATGGGGGCCTTAACATACATTAGAATCACCATTAATACCGTTCCTGCCTGGCTCCGTGGGGTCCCGCGTGCCCCCTCAGATGCCTGGGCAGGTTCAGTATTAAGTCAGTGGCAAAAGAGTCAGGAAGGGTATTTGCTTGCATTCCGGCATGAGGATTTATTGCATCTTCACTGTCGAAGGGCGTAGAGGCAAATACAAATACAATGACTAACTCAGGGTTTTTTCTGGGGGCCAGGGGAAAGGCAGGATCAGGGAGCGGGGACCAATGGGAGAGCCCCAGAGGAGTGACGAGGGGCCAAGGCCAGTAGCCAATCAGGGAATTCAAACTGGAATAGATTAACTAAACAGAACCATGCACCCTGGGAAAAGCCTTTTGGTTGCCTTAACATAAAGGTATGTTGACTGGCTACCACACACCATAACTGTTTATAAAAACAGTTAATTTGTAAAGAAAACAGATGTCCTCACACAGCAATGGGAAAATCAAGTCTCAAATGGAGCTGCATTGTTCTGAATGTTCATTGGAAGATCTCAGTTCAGGTAAATTTTCTAATTTCTCTGTGATGATTTACTGAGGTGTAAAATTACCAGAGTGATTAACCAACACAATTAAATTTGGTTTGTAAAATCACTAGCAAAATCTAGACTTCAACAAGTCTGCAACAAGTAGGTTGTGTTCATCTTATGTACAACTCAAAAATATATGCTTCTATGGTCTTTTAAATTCAATTTTTACTTCTACTGAAAGCTAGTAATCAAGTATTTATATTAAGTGAATTTCATAGGCTAAGATTTAATTTGGTCATTTTCATCATCCTTTTCTATACCTTTAAACCTGGTCATTGTGATAAATGAGAACTAGTTTGTTCACTGAACTATTGTGCAAGAAGCATACAGGGTGTTAGCATTACAGGAAGGGCCGAGGCCCTGTTGCGGTTTGACATTTGTGTATAGACATCCCTGTTAACTATTTTTGCAAGTAAATTTGAGAAACAAGGCCAAGCTGTAACCAAATAAGGACAGGTCAAGGAGAGGACAAAGGAGGAAGACTACGAGCCTTCACCGCACGACCACCAGAAGGCAGAGAACGGCCCCCTAGCAACAACTGAAGCATGCGCAGAGTACTATAGAAAGAGCCACGTATACCGGAAATAAGACTGTATAAATCAAAGCTTGTAAGTGCGGAAATCTGCGTGCCGTTGGTGGAGCGGAGACTCCCCGGCCGCCCAGCGCTGATTTTGCTCGCTTGCTTGCTTGCTGATTCAATAAATTCTATATTGGCCTGGACACTGATTTGTGTCGCTTTTCAATTATAACAGTCATTAACAGTTTTCTGTATTAACCCGTGAGCCTGAAAGTAATGATATAACCTGAGATGGGGGAGTATTTGTGCACTCTTCACATTCCAGTTATCTGGAATCTAGCCATAAGCTGTAGAATAAAACCCAACAGATTTCAGTGTTGGGATTGTCTCAGTGTAAAAAGATAGGCCCTCTCTTCTCAGACAATGAAGTTGGCAGAAGCTAACTAAGACCAAGTTAAGACTGTTGCTTTTCATAACGTGAGAAGTTTTGGCATGACCTTTAGATTTCACATTGTAAAAATTTTTTTTGAAAAATTCCTCACACAACTGCTCATACAACACATTTAATTTTTTTCATCACAAATAAAAGGTATTTTTGTTACAGTTGGTTCCTGCATGCCATTATGTGAAACTAGATGATGAAACGTCTCTTCACATGCCTCCCTGGCACCTGAATTGCTTCCAAATTTTTAGCTAATTATAGACCACAAAATATTCCTCACAACTTTACTGCATTCATCCCTCATTTACATTACATTGAAGCAACCAATTCATCAATATAGATTTGTTTACTGAGGAGTTCCTACTTAATTTTGTTAAAGTGATTGGCTCCTGTCACGATCCCCTGTGGGGAACTGCGAGGAGTTCTTTTAAAAATAGATTGTCTGGAATGAAATTAAGTCAACCGAGACAACCTTGTATATGAGAACCGTTTATTGATAACAAAAACAAAACAAAAGGAATTGCCCTACTAAAGAGGGCTANAGGGCAAGCAAGAGTCAGCAAGGGCAAAAGAGCTAAAAGGCAGGCTGGAGCAATGGCAAAAAGGGTAAAACAGGCTAGGGCCAGGACAAGAAGCAGACCTGAAGACCAGACCAAGAAACAAGACACAGGCTGGAGCCAAAGCAAAAATCACGACCCAAAAGGCCCCCAGACTCAAAAAGCCCAAGGCTAAAAAGCCCAAGCCTAAGCCAAAAAGCAAGTCTCAAAAAATAAAACATACCCCGGAGCCACCAAGCCCCAAAAACAAAAAAAGTACAAGACTCAAAACCCCCGGAGTTTGTGGCGCGGTCACTTTTTATGCCCTCTGGCTCCTCCCAAAGTCCACCTGCTGGCAGGAGACCACTGGCCCTGTCCAGCGTTCCACTGCAGTCCACTGGTGCAGACCTTTTGCCATCTGATTGGAGAACCTCTCTGGAGGGTACAGGGCCCTTGGTATTCCCCTGCTGAGTGCTTATGCCATGTGAGGTGTGGAATGGTTGCCAGGCAAAGCCACCCAGGACAGGGCTTCCTCCCATCTTCTCCTGGTTGCCTCCTGCAAGTGGCACATGTGCAACCCCTCCCCCACATGCCTCTGAACAATCAGTGTTGAGACAAATCAAAACTAAATTGGCTCCTCATACCTCCTCTAAAATTATGCAATACATAATCTGTGAGAATGTCATTGTTATGGCCTCTGATAGTTCAAATAGTGTTGAGAGAGGTCTCTTTTCCAGTCACACATTGCGAGTTGTGCAGAGTAACATTAAATGAGGGATGATTCTAGTCTGTCATCCCCTTCTTTAGAAAGGTTTTTTACATGTTCAAACTCCAGTTCTTAGCTGATAAATTGATCCACCTCTTTCTAGGAAGTTATGTAATGGAACCACAACCCTGGTGCTTGTATCCCTGCCTTTTATTAAGGACGATGACCTACAAGAAAATGTAACACCCACAAAACACTGCATGGCTTTTATTGATGGATTGTAGAAACACACACATATACTTAGTTACATCAATATAACTGTATAAATGCCTTGGCTTTTTTTTGCTATATTTCTTTAGAGGATCAAATATTCATCTCTGTCTTCTGCAGGGCTTTGCAGTGGATGAAGTGAGTCTTGGCCTCAATGCTTGTTCCACTGTGCAGGTGCCACAGCTTGGATGAGGAATTAGGCTGTGCCTTCCTCCAAGTGTGGTGAGGTTACTGCTCTAGAGTGCACACCTCTAACAGGTACAATCTGACTTGTCCCCAACTGTTCCACAGGAGCTTTGGGCATTAACATCCTTTCCAAATTCCTTTCCACACCCCTCTGCTTTACTTAGGGAATATTACCCACACTATGGGAGAGTATGTGTGTGTTTATGGCATTCTCAATTGGAAGTCAGAGTTGGTTAATTGATTAGAGAGTAAGAGCTGAAAACTAAAAATACATACATAATGCAGAGGGGAGAGCCCTTCAAAGAGATAAGGAACACACACAAATATAGAAACAGTGCCATGTTTGATAAAATTTGTGTATTCCTCATTCATGAACAAAATTCAAAGTCATGAAAAATACAAATGCAGCAAGACAAAAAGATAAGAAAGGGAGGTAAAAGCCAGAGTAAATGAAACATAAAATAACATGTTTAGAACTTACAAGAAAACTCAAGAGCTAATATTTGCTAAAATGAATAGGCTAGAAAATTAAAACAGGGTAAATAATCTGTAACTGCATATCTGTATTACTAAAGCACGTGCTTAACTACACTGGTATATCAGCAGCATTTTAGGGTCTTGAGCCTTTAACGCATAATAATAAACACAAATACGCAACTATTTCAGTGTCTTGTCAGTCATCCATTCTGACAATTATGTCTCCATCTTAATCTCCCATTTCTCCCTCAGCTTCTCTGTGTCTCTGTTGTTATACTGGTGCATCAGCTTACTTGAATTTCTGGCTTACAAAATCTCTCATTTTTCATTCAAATATCTCCTAGCACGCCCTTCTTAAACTACTGCGCAAGATGACTCAATGATAAACACCCCAATGATCTAAAATTAAGTCATTGTGTCTCTAAATATCAAAATCAAGTCATTGCCTAGGCATATTGCTGCAAGCCTTGTTCTTTTCAGTCGCTGTTGAGACAGATGCGACACTTGCAAAGAATGCACACCGACTTGGTCAGAAGGCAAAATGACAGAAAAAACATTTTATTCTACAGATTTTCCATTTATCTAGTCTCTTGGCACTCGTGCTCTGTCCTCATAGGCTTCTACATTAATACCTCTTAAAACTTATTGGTAGGTTGCAACCACCACCCATAAGAAAACAAATCTAAGCTAAAAACATCCCACAGACATCTGCATGTTTTCTTCTCTTGTTTTGGTTTTCTTGCTTCTGTTGATGATGAAGTTCTCACGGGTGCAAGCTGAATTCTCAAAGGCAAAGAGTAATTGTGCTTAAATCAATGTCTGTGAAGCTTTCTGACCAGCTGTCAGTTTCCACACTTTTCATGTTCAACATCTCTTTACAGTTTATTATCCTCATTCATTGAGTCATATCTAAAATTAGAAGGTAAGCTCTTTGAGATATGGGTAATATCATAGAATCATAATTTACCTGGGTTGGAGAGGACCTTAAAGATCATCTAGTTCCAATCCCCCTGCCATGAGCAAGGACACCTTTCACTAGAACAGGTTGCTCAGAGATCTTGTTCCATAAAGGCACTACAACAGTTTTGAGAAGCGTTGATAATTTCATTACTACAAAAATGCCTTAGAACAGTGAATGATAAACAGCTGTAGTAATTATCTTTCTAATTAAGTTTTGAATTAAATTTGAAATTCAAGATTTTCCTGGTTCTTCAGCCTAAATTCTGTGAGCCTTTCAAATAAAAAATGCCACTTTCCATGTATTAACTGAAGTTTTAAGCTTAGTCTGTTCATGTTATTGTCAATATCCCCTCTGAAATAGTCTATTCCAGTTGTTTGTCTTATATACATAGAAGATACTGTTTCTTTTGTTCTTCAAAAAAATCGATCAGTATAGGTAACTGTTAGGACTGAAAGACATTGAATATATGTGATTCTAACTGCAGCTATTACAGTCCAAGAATCTTCACTGTACCAAACAAAACACGGTAGTGTCAGGTTTTTAGTCCAATGACACCTCGAAGAGTACAATCAAATCAAACAAATACCAACTTTCAGAGCCTGAGTAAGATTTCAAATACTCCACCCTTCCAAATCACTGCTTTAAAATTAATACATACATTAATAAACACATAAATAAGTGAAGATGTAGTTTATGGAGGTAACTTTAACATGGAATAATCTAAAATCAAGGCAATCACTTCACTGTGAAACATTCTGCTGTGTTAGGAACACATTCTCAAACTGCATTACCTATAGCATATTAATTACTCTGATCTAGCTAAGAGCAGGAGTTACCAGAATGCTATTAGGACATCAAAGGTAATGCAGTACAGTTGGGTGAACTGGAACTAATCAGCATAACTCATATTATAGGATATCACTAGAACAGGTTTATTTTGAATACTTTAAAATTTTTGCAAGACTTTCCTCATGCATGGTTTTGTACTTGAGCCAAAAAATTTCACAGCAATCAGTTAAAGAATCTTTTCTGTTTCTAACAGATTTGAGTTCTGCTTGTTAAATGTATATTTCTTTTCATTGCTACAACTGGAATTTACCTATTGTCTATTAAAAGAATTGCCCTTAGGAGATGACCTCACAATTTCTGAATAAATGAATAAGAAGCCCAATTTATATTTGGAACAGTGACTCAATCTTTAAATGTAGAAGTGTGAACTGTTACCTCTGTAACTACCAGTCAACCTCAATCCTTCCTAATTAAATTTTTCCTCAATTGCCATGTACTTAAGGCTAACCCGTCCGGTTTATTCCACACTATATGATTACAATTAAACTAATATAAGTTAAATGGTATAGTTGTGTCTGAATACATTCAGCAAGTTCATAGAACCACCGTCTCCCCAAAACCTATGTAGTAACTTCATATTTCCTCATTGCCAGAACAATATCATAACATAAAAATGCATTCAACTTTCATCAAAGTATGAACTGATCGAAGTAACAAGGAAAATATGTAGCTTACCTAAACAAGAATCTTCTGAATCTTAGGCCAATTCCAAAGTACTCTTCTTTCTGTATAAAAAATTTCAGAAGTCTATTATATAAAAGAGTTGCATCAAAATCAGTTAATAACATAAACAGCATGAAACAAAAACCCCCACACCTCACATATAAGAATGAAATTCTTTACTTCTGAGAATTTATTAAATAAGATTCTTTAGACAAGTGTTGCCTAATATTTACCGGTAATTAAAGGTAGCAACATCTATTATGATTGCTCCCAAATTTCTGTCATTAATCACTCGGTTTTGAGTTATTTGTAACTATGCCAAATATTTGTCACCTGAATTGAAATTTCCCGGCCTCAGGACAAACATTTCAATTAGATTGACTCAGTCGTTTACAAGAACAAAGATTTACATACTTTAACTTGTTCTTGGTTGTGCATATGCAGAAAGATTACTTGTATGATTACACATGATTTACCACGAAGAACTCGTTCAGGGTACTAAGATTGCCAGTACTTCCTAAGGAGACATCAGGTTTTAAACCCATCTGGAAGTTAAGCCCCACCAAGCTGCTCCCCTCCCCCAACTCCCCTCTGGTAAAAGAGAGATACAAAAGGTGGAGATTATGGGTTGAGATAACAATTTACTGGAAACAGCAATGAGACAAGGAAATGAACAGTAACAGCAACAGCAACAATACTAATAACAACAGTGTATAAGAGAGTTTGATGGCATGCAAAATGCTCACCAAGTCTGACAAGATGTGACTACAGCTGGCACCACCCCATTGCTCCCTCCACCATGCTTTTTTCCCCAAGCCTGAAACAATGAAAAAAACATGGCAGACAAATGCCCCAGTCAGGATCAGCACCACTTCACCACACTACTTGTCGTCTGCTCTCACGGCAAAGCAGACAAAATGGTTGCAGAACCTCTCCATGGCACCTTTTTCCTTCCACCCGAAGCCATGCCCCTTTCTTCTCAGAAGCGAGAAGCCCTTACTTCTGCCTCCCACCAGTAACATGAGTGGTATAGAATAAAACCCCAGACATGACCACAGGCTCCAGACTCCACCCCCTCTTAACTACTACAAAAAAGTTAACCCTGTCCTTGGCTGAAACTAGGACATTATCCACCCCTTATTCTATGCCATTTATGCCATGCCCAAATCCTACACTTTCCAAATATATACATATATCCATCCTAGGTGTCTTCCAGAGCAGAAGGGTTGGTGTGCTGTTGGGTGGTTGCAAGCTGTATCAGGAGCTCATGACTGGTCTACCTGGAGCCATCCATCCTCACTGTCCATGGCAGTTATGGCATACAGTGGCAGTGTCATTCAGCAACCAGTATTATACAATTCAACATTACAGACTGTTTTCACCCAAATATCAAATCCCCTTGAGGTATACATTGTGTTTCCCCATCCCTCTACACACCAAGTGCTCCCAAGTCCTTGAGCAAAAAAAATCCCATGAATGGGTTTGCCTTTGCTTGACGCAGGACTAACCCAAACTGTCTTCCCTAACACATTCCTCCTATGCACCATTGGGACTTTATCCCCTTCTATGGTATGTGGAGATCTTGACTGGATAGGGCCAGCTTGATAGAACGTCTAGTGTTAACTAACCTGGTGGCCTTCGCGAAATGTTGATCCTAGTGTTTGAAGGTCCCACCACCCATTGCTTTCAGTCTGGCTTTTCACAGTCCATTGTACCATTCAATTTTCCCAGAGGATGGTGCATGAGAGGGAGTATGAGGCACCCACTCAATACTGTGCTCTCTAGCACAGGTATCTATGAGGTCGTTTTGGAAATGAGTCCTGTTGTTCAACCCACTTCTTTCTGGGGTGTCATGTCTCCACAGGACTTGCTTTTCAAGGCCCAAGGTTTCAAGGCCCCATCAGGGCAGTGGCGTGAGGCACAGGGTACATCTCCAGCCATCCAGTGGTTGCTTCCACCACAGTAAGAACATAGCACTTGCCTTGGTGGGTTTGCCTGAGTGTGATGCAATCAATCTGCCAGACTTCCCCATATTTATATTTCAGCCATTGTCCCCCATACTACAGGGGCTTTACCCACTTGGCCTGCTTGATTGCAGCACATTTCACAGTTATGGATAACCTGAGAGATAGAGCCCATGGTTAAATTCAGTCCTCAATCACCAGCCCATCTGTATGTTGCATCTCTTCCCTCATAATCTGAGGTGTCATGGGCCCACCAAGCCGGAAATAATTCACCCTTACGTTGCCAGTCCAGATCCACCTGAGACACTTTAATCTTGGCAGCTTGATCCACCTGTTGGTTGGTGCAACATTCTTCGGTAGCCTGACTCTTGGGTATGTGTGCATCTACATGAGGTATTTACAGCCAACTTCTCTATCCAGGTAGCAATGTCTTGCCACAGTTCAACAGCCCAGATAGGTTTACCTCTGTGCTATCAATTAGTCTTTTTCCACTGGTACAGACACCCCCCACAGAGCACTTTGCCACCATTCATGAGTCAGTGTACAGGTAGAGCGCTGGCCATTTCTCTCATTCAGCGATACCTAAAGCCAACTTGCATGCCTTTCAGCTCTGTGACCTGACTTGATCCACCTTGTCCCTCAATAGCTTCTTGCGACTTGGCGCATAGGACTCCATGCAGCAGCCTTCCGTTTTCAATGTATCCTTACGATAAGGCAGGAACCAGCAAAGGAAAGAGAGTAAAGCTTTTCATTTTCAGGTAGCTGATTATATGGTGGGGCCTCTTCAGCATGTTTCTACTGCTCCTCTTCCTCTTCTTGGAATAATCTGAAATTTTCACCTTTGGGCCAGTTCGTGATGACTTCCAAGATCCCTGGGCAATTGCAGTTTCCTATTCAAGATTACTGTGTGATCAGCGTGACCCACATATTCCATGTAGCATCAGAGGCATGCTGTGTGGAAGGGACTTTCCCTCTGAACACCCAACCCAGCACTGGTGGTTTGAGTGCCACCAGAAATTGTGCTTTGGTGCCAATCACTACTGAAGCAGCTTGAACCCCTTCATAAGCTGCCAGTATCTCTTTTTCAGTAAGGGTGTGTCATGGCGGGGTGGACAAATGGTGAGGGTGCCGTGACCTTCCGAAAGCATCTCCAGGAGGAAGCCACTTGGCAAGACCACTACACACACACGCATACACACATTGGACAGCTTCCAAATGAGTCGATGATAAAGAGACAGGAAGGGTCTTTGTGTAGGGTTCCACAGGAGGAGGTTTGTTGCAGCCATGCACGTGAAGGAGTGCAGGGACAAAGACAAAGAACATGGGAGGGTCCAGGTTTATGTACAGGAGTGGAGGGAGCATCAGAGACCAATGATCTGAGGGCATGAGGGCGGTACACAGGCAGGGCTAGGGTAAGGGAACCAATAGGGAAGCTCTGAGGGAGTGGCAATGGGGAAAGGGCTAATGGGGGAACAGGAAGTGGAGAACCTTCTAGGGCATGGGCATATTAGGTATAAAGGGGCAGGGAGACCAATGGGCCAACCAGGGAAGCAGAACTGGGGTACATTAACATAGCAAAACAAAGCATCCTGGGGAGAAGCCTCTTTTGTCACCCTAACCTGGGGAGGTTCTTTGGTACTAGGGACTGTCCCACCAATGGACGCTCTTAGTCCCTAGTACTGCAGGCCCACCGACCACCACAGGCATGTAACAGGCTTCGGATCCTTTGTATCCCCAACTCCAGAACCCCAGGGATTGTCCTTTAAGTATCCCTGGGTACTTTTTGCCGGAGACTTCGGGAAGGACCATTCTTCCTGGCTGCAGTGTAGAGCACATTTTTACATCTTGTCCCATTCTGATTGGCTCATGGGATATGGCAAGAATAAACTCCTGTTTAATTTTTTCAAAAGCTTGTTGTTGCTCAGGAGCCCACTTGAAATCATTCTTCTTCAATGTCACATGATGGAGACAGTTCACAATCTGACCATAATCTGGAATATGTATACTCCAAAAATCCACAGCGCCTAGGAAAGCCTGTGTTTCCTTCCTGCGTGTTGGTGGGGATATAGCTGCTATTTTCTCAGCCACATCCATTGGAATCTGACAATGTCCATCTTGCCATTTTACTCCTTAAATCTGAATTTCCTGGGCAGATCCCTTGACCTCACTTTGTTTTATGGCAAAACTGACCTTCAGAAGGACCTGGATTATCTTCTCCCCTTTCTCAAAAACTTCTTCTGCTGATTTGTCTTGTATGATGATGTCACCAATGTACTGCAAGTGTTCTGGTGCCTCACCCTTTTCCAGATCAGTCTGGATCAGTCCATGGCAAATAGTGGGGCTGTGTTTCCACCCCTGGGGCAGTTGGTTTCAAGTTTACTTTTTCTCCAGATGAAAGCAAACTGTGGCCTTGGTTTCTTGCTAAAGGAATGGAGAAAAATACATTAGTCATGTTGAAGGTGACATCACTTTGCTGCCTTGGACTGCAGTTCGTACTGAAGTCCCAGCATGTCCAGCACAGCAACACTCAATAGCGGTGTGGCTTTGTTGAGGCCACAATAGCCCACTGTCAGTCTCCACTCTCCAATGGACTTACGCGCTGGCTATGGAGGACTAATAAAGGGTGAGCGAGTCTTGCTGACCCCTCCCTGGCTCTCCAGTGGATGAATCATTTCATGCATGGGGATTATGGTTTCCCGGTTTGTTGCGGTACTGTCAAGGGTACACTGTTGTGATAGCGATCGGTACCTGTTGTTTTTCAACCCTCAGCAGTTAAACAGCAGAAGGGTCCTCTGAGAGACCAGGCAAGGTGTTCAGCTGTCTGATTTCCTCTGTCTCCACAGCAGCCATCCCAACAGCTGAATGATGACCTTTTGGGTCCTCAAAATACCCTCTCCTGAGGTAATCTATGTCAAGAATGCATGGGGTCTCTGGACCAGTCACAGCTGGGTGTTTTTGCCATTCATTCCCGGTCAGGCTCAGTACAGCTTCCAGTACAGTCAGCTGTTGGGGTCACCCTGTCACGCCTGGATTCTACCTATCTTGATTCTACATATCTTGATGGCATCAGGGTATTTTGTGCACTGGTGTCAACTAAAGCCTCATTCTTTTGTGGGTCTGATGTTTCAGGCCATTGGATCCAGACAGTCCAATAGATTCAATTGTCCCTTTTCCATACCTGGCTGGAGGCAGGGCCCTTCTAGTTCTGGTCATTGTATTTGTTGCTCACTTCTTGTAAATATGAACTGGAGATCCCTTCAAGAGAATTGGAAGTAATATCAGCCCTCCTATTCTGTCTGAGGACTTGCCCACTGGAAACTGGAGTGGCATTTATCCTTGAAGAATTTCCTATGGTGTCTGTTCTCAACTCACACACCTGTGCTGGTAGGGCAGAGGTGGGTTTTCCGTCACACTTCCACATATCCTCTCCATGGTAATGCAGGTAAAATGATCAGTTACCTCATGGTGTGTACTTTATCTCTCGTGCAGGGAGGCACCTGGTCCCAATAGCAGAGACTCTGGTTCATATTGGTGGAGCATGGGACATTTCCTCTCTAGTTTGCTCAAGTCCTTTAAAAGTGTCTGCAGTCTTGGACAGTCTTTCCTAGTTGAGGTGCAGGTCAATAGAGAGGAAAAAAGGTGGTCTTCATATTGCTGGAGTTGGGTAGTCTGAAGCTACCTGACTGTTCTTCTTTCATTGACATCAATGCTAATGAATTGGTGTACAACACTAGTGCACTCCATACAAACTTCCACCACATGGATTGTGTATGGTACACTGGACCTCATTTGGATCTACAAGGGGCTGCCCATTATTTGAATCTCTACAGACTACCTGAAGCACAGCTGATTTTCTCAGGTACTGGAAACCTTTCTCCATGGCATTCCACCTGCTTGGGTTCACTACTAGATCATCCTTGAGAAAATACCTTTCCTTAACACTTGATAGAAGTCATCTTCAGAGGCTGAGAGTTTCTGTCCTCTTCCCAATCCCCTTGTCAATGCTCACATTCTGAAACAGGGATCCCAGTTGCTTGGCATCACTACCATCTATTTTCATATTGTGGGCCACAGTATCCCAGCATCAGAGCAGTCAGGTGGCTCATTCAACTAGCAGCTGAAATCTTTTCATGTATCTCACAGCTCCCCAAGGAACAGGGATTGGGTAATTATCTCTTCCTGTTCTAAGTGCCCTGCTTCCTCTTATTCCCTCACCAAGCAAAGTGATTTATCTTGGATTTCTTCTTCTGTAAAGGGGCAACTCCTACTGGCACAGTTTGTTCCTGTGGTTCAGTCTGCAGTTTGAGTGGCCACAGTGCCTGCTGGTCTGTTTTCCTCCTCTTTCCCCTGAGGGTGCTGTCCAATATTGAACCATGTCCATTAAGGACTAGCCAGAGCCCAGCACACTGCAGTAAGTTGCTCCTCTCTGGAACTGCCTCAGCATTCTCCTTCCAAATATTGTCTTGCTTTATCAGGGTTTTGCAGTTGTTCAGGGGTGAACTCCCAAACCATTGGAGCAGAGACTTTCCCTCCATTCTGGCTCATTTTCTCCCACATTTCAGACCATTCATGACTCTACACCCTTGAAACAGATGTGTGAGTGGCCTTCCTAGAAACATCTTTCTAGACTCTGAACATGGTGTAGTCTGAGGAGACCTGGCAGACATAGCAATAAGAACGTGTTTTTCTTAATATCCAAAAGAACTGAAAATTCTCAAAAGCTGTTGTAACAGGCCTGAAGGAGGAAAAGAGGGTGAAAATCTGGGGAAAATCATCCTCCCCTGTTTCCCCCACAGGCTGGGTATAATTATTAATGTATTTCCAGAGGTAGCACCTGAGCCCAGGACAGGAGACCAACGCTGAATATACATCCTAAATGACCCTCATTGTACCTGATGTTATCATGACATAAACAGTTATCACACATCAACAAAGCAACCCTGATCCCTCTCCCTGCTCTGAAAAAGAACATTGGGTGGACCACATGTGAGATTATATACAGGGTTAGGTACCACATCCACATGAATAGACCAAGCAACATTGTGACCAGGGGTCTCCACTCCCAATACACAAATGCTTAGATCAAAATTGTTTCCAACTCCCTCTGAGCAGATCTGGTGTTACCTCAACCCTTTGTGGCCCCATATTGGGTGTCAAATAAATGTTATCGTGGTTTAAGCCCAGCTGGAAGTTAAGCCTGTCTTAGGTTTCAATGTAAAATGTAACCAAAAGTATGCATTCTATCAGCATCTTCATAAACTGATAAAAACAGGTGGGGCAGTGTT
>VZRS01014293.1:0-28252 GCA_013398055.1 Ifrita kowaldi
ATCGGAGCTGCCCCTCGGGAGAAGTCTCACTGCAGAAGCCACAGGTGTTGCTCCAGAAGGAATTCAGGTCATCAGGTCCAGGCTGCATCCCCAAATTCTCCTCTAAAATTGGCCAGAGAGCTCCTCCGATAATTATTTGTTTCTGAGTTAGGATTTAGGCTTTACAGTTTTACGTTAAAGCCACACAGAATAAGAAGCCTCATTTTCAAACCATGCAATCCTAGAACCTGGGATTTTCATGAAAGTTTTAATAAGATTGGCAACGATACTCTTATGGCTGCTGCTGCTGGTCTTCTGAGGTCAGCCAGTATCCCAAAAACCAGTGCTGCACCTCAGCCTGGGATTCTGTTTGGCTTGCACAGGGTAAGAGGGTGGAGAAGCTGAAGCTGAGGGCCACAGAGCTGATCCCAGGGCTGGAGCCCCTCTGGAGCCGGGCTGGGAGAGCTGGGGGTGCTCAGCTGGAGAGGAGCAGGCTCCAGGGAGAGCTCAGAGCCCCTTGCAGGGCCTGAAGGGGCTCCAGGAGAGCTGCAGAGGGACTGGGGACAAGGGATTCAGGGACAGGAGCCAGGGAATGGCTTCCCAGTGCCAGAGGGCAGGGCTGGATGGGATCTTGGGAAGGAATTGATCCCTGGGAGGGTGGGCAGGGGCTGGGATGGAATTCCCAGAGCAGCTGTGGCTGCCCCTGGATCCCTGGCAGTGCCCGAGGCCGGGCTGGACATTGGGGCTGGGAGCAGCCTGGCACAGTGGGAGGGGTCCCTGGAATGGCAGGGGTGGGATGGGATGAGTTTTAAGGTCCCTCCCAACCCAAAACACTCCATGTTTCCATGACCTTCCCCTCTTCCCCATCCCTGTGACCTCTCTTGCTGTGCCACAGCCACCTCCAGCAGTGACACCGTCCCTGTGCTTCCTGGCTCCATCCCCTGGGAACAGCCGGGACACCGGGCCCTGGGAGCAGCTGGGAGCAGCAGGTCCGGCTGTGCCAAAGCCGCTCCGTGCCCCGGGGCTGCAGAGCCGGGAGGGGAACTCTCCGGGCTGCAGGAATGTGCGCTCTCCGTGAACTGTCACCCGAGGACCTGCTGCTCCCGAGATTTGGGGTTTCATCATCTGTCTGCAGCACACAACCCCTTCCCGAGCTGGCATCTGTCACCAGGCCGATAAATCAGCTGCCTCCCAGCGCTGCCGTGACTCGTCACCTTCACACCTCTCTCATTATGCCATTAACCCAGGGCAGATCCTCCCTCCTGCCGAGCTCATCCCTCCGACATCCCCGGCCCGGGCTCTGCTGCTTCATGTCCAGGCAGCCTCAGCACAGCAGGCATTTGCTGCTGCCTGCAATTCCCCGTGCACAGCAGCCCCGGTGGCTGCTGCTGAATTCCATAGCTCTGAGGCCCGAAACACGGGGATTTGAACAAAAAGCAGGGCAGGGGATGTCCGGGCTGGAGCTGAGCCCCCAGAGCATTTCCAGCCCCTCTTGGGCCCTAAGTCCTGTCCCAGGAGCAACCTGGGATAGTGCAAGGTGTCCCAGCACAAGCTGGGTGATCAATTTAGAAAGTTTGGCAGTTTCTGTGGCAGAGGGATGAGGATTACTGAGGAGAGAGAAGTGGATGAGTTTTAAGGTTCCTTCCAACCTGGCAGGGCAGATGTTGGCAGTGGGCTCAAAGCTGCTCCTGCTGGAGTCCTGTCCCTCTTGCTGTGCACAGAGAACAGCTTGAGTCCTTCTGGGAGTGTGGGGAGAGCTCCCAGACTGTGCTGGAGCTTCCAGGGCATTTAGGGAAAGGGAAAGTTGACTTTCTGTGCCTGCCACACCACATCAGAGCAAAGCTGAGTTTGGAAAGAATTCTCTGAAATGAACTTTGCTCAATGGACAGACCTTCAAAGGCCACAGACTGCTACAAAGGGTTTGTTTCTAACATCCAGCACTTCAGAGGAACCCGGGTTCCGCTGCCCTGACAGACCCCTCTGAAGGCACGTCCCCACCTCTGGATGCTCATCCCCTGTCAGACAGACTCTCGGTCATTTTTTTTGCTGTGGATGGTGTTTCGGACACTTCCCTCTTGTCCAGACTCTTGGGCCCTCCTTGAGGTAGGCTCCTGAAAAAGTCTTGGATTCTGAAGAGCAATAACTGCCCTCTGGCAGTGGGAAGCCATTCCCTGGCTCCTGTCCCTGAATCCCTTGTCCCCAGTCCCTCTCCAGCTCTCCTGGAGCCCCTTCAAGCTCTGCAAGGGGCTCTGAGCTCTCCCTGGAGCCTTCTCTTCTCACATCTCTCCTCTCTGCACTCAATTTCCCCCCATCCTTTCACAGGCGATGAAACTCCAGGAATGAGGTCTGCTCAGGTCATTCCAGTGCAAACCTTGAGTTCCAACACTCTCCCCCTCTGCTGGGACTGCCAAGGGGAGGATGAGCCCCTGTGTCCCTCGGCAGGACAGGGGAAAATGGCTTTGAGCTGGAAGAGGGTGGGATTGGATATCAGGGATAAATCCTTCCCTGTGAGGGCGGGGAGGCCCTGGCACAGGGTGCCCAGAGCAGCTGTGGCTGCCCCTGGATCCCGGGCAGTGTCCAAGGCCAGGCTGGACACTGGGGCTGGGAGCAGCCTGGGACAGTGGGAGGTGTCCCTGCCATGGCAGGGGTGGGATGGGATGGGATTTAAGGTCCCTTCCAACCCAACCCATTCCATGATTCCATGAATTTCCACCATAAATCAAGGAGTGACAGCGCCCAGTGACCTTCAATTTGCAGCCCGATCATGCACGGCCTTCCCCAAACTTCACCTTTAGCAGCTGCTCGAACATCCCCTCACCCGACTGACTTCTCCTCGCTGCCTCCAACCCTCTGGGGACCAATTTGCCACCACCCACTCACCCTTGCCCTGCACCTGCAAACACCTTCTGCCACCTCAGCTGTGGGATTTCTGCAGGCATTTGGAGGCAGAGGAGTTTTCCCAGGACCTCCGTGTGTGTGTGTGCGTAATGAGCGTTCACATCTCCAGCAGTGCTGGATTTCAGCTCAGGCAGCCAAATTCTGCTCCCTTCCCTGCAGATTTGGGAGTGCACACTCACTCACACACTCACACGCTCACTCACACGCTCCTCTCATGAAAACCACTTTTGTTCAGTCTTGTTTTGTTCTCTTACACAACAAAAACCCCTGCTGGCTCAAAGCCCCTCTGCTCAGCGTGCAGAGAGCAGCACAGGTTGGGCCAACCCCTCTCCCTGCAGGGATATCCTGTCTGTGCCGCTCCTATCGCTAGGCAGAGGCTGGCAGGCGGGATCTGGGGATCCATCCAGCCCCCACCCTGGCTCCCCCTTTGCCAGGGGTTTGTCCCTGCCCCGCGCCCTGCTGCTGGATTCCCTTCCAGAACGTCACAAACCAGCGGGGACAGCTCTGTCGAGTCGGGAACGGGGAGAGCGGCCCGAGCTGACGGGGAACGTCGGGGCCATGAGGATGTGCACGTACCCCGTGTAGGGTGTCTGCCTGCAGAGACCTGCGTGGCACCAGCCCCGGGGTGGGGACAGCGGCGTGGGCACTCCTGGGCAGGAATGTCAGCGCCGGGAGCCCAGGGCATCTCCAGTGTTAGGTGGCACCTCAGGTTTTAGGTTTCTCAAGGATGCCTCATGCAGGGCTGGAGCACTTAATCCCCTCTGGATCGAGCTCTGTGGACACGGGAGCTGCTGGTGCAGGAGCCCTGCTGAGTCGCTTACGCTGGGCGTGCCGCGCTCTCTGTTTTTTTGGCAGGACCCGACCCATTAGGCATGTGCAGGGCTTGCCAAAGCCGCACAAAAGAGGCACAGCCGAGCCCTCAGACGTGTGTGAGTGCAGCAGCCTCAAAGCCGGCGGTTGCAGCACTTCCAGGGCTGGGGGAGAGGCCAGGTGGGAATTACCTCACCTGGTTTGTGCCCTGGCTCTTCCAGAGCCCCCCGGGAAGGAGAAATGAGGTTTTCTGGGATGGGATTTTTGTATCTTTCCTTGGAGTTTGCACAAGTCATTAAATACTGGCTAAAGTAGAAGTTTGGAAGTAAATGGGCTCCTGGGTAGAGTGAGAAGAGGCCTTGAGACCTCTTCCTTCCAGTTCCTCATCCATCCTGGGATAAATGACCAGTTCTGGTGCTGAACTTCTCCAGAACATTCCCAGTCCATATTCCCCTGGTGCACAACCCCACCCTTTGGATTTCCCACCGCTCTCTGCTCAAGCTGGGCCTTCTCAGAGCCCTGCCCTGTGGATTTACCATCTGAGCCAACAGCACCTCTGAAAATCCATGTTTCTATAACGTCTTTGCCTTGCCATGCTGGCAGGAGAAACCTAAAATGGAAAAATCTGTGTTTGGGCTTTTCCCAGGGCTCTGGAGGAAGAGCAGCAGAAAAATTAGGCCAGACCTCGGTTTTCCAACAAAGTGGATTTCCAGTGCTGGGTAATCATCAATTCAGAAAATTTGGCCATTTCTGTGGCAGAGAGATGAGGGTTATTGAGGAGAGAGAAGGGGAGTGGGAATTTGGGTCTGGGGAGAAGACTGAGAGGAACATCTGACCTGCAGGTGTGACACCCGAGCCCAGGGGACAAAAGGGACACAGGGATTGAGCTGGAGCCATGCAGGAGCTGGGGGGATGCTCTGAGGGGAAGGGGGAGCTGTGGTGGGAGCAGAGCGGGGGCAGATCTGGGGCAGTGGAGGAGCAGAGCTCAGCACAGGGCACTGGGGGATCATGGAAGGGCTGGGGGGTATTTGGGTTTCAGTGAAATTATCCAGAATTTCCTTAGGAAGGGCCTGAAAAAATGAGGCAGGGACCACCCTAAGGATGGCTGAATTTCCTGATACTCCCTGCAGCTGCTCGAAGATGGGATTTAAGGAGGCTGTTCCCTGCTTCCAGCACTCAAAGCTGCACTGGGGCTCTAAGTGTCCATTGGGACTGGATGACAAAAACCCCCTGGAGCACCTGGATGGGCTGGGACCGGCCCTGTCGGCCACCCCTGGGTGTCCCTGCACGCTGACCGCAGAATCAGACCTGGCAGGGCTGGAAAAGCCCTCTGAGATCCACTCCAACCATCAGCCCACGGCCCCACGAACCACATCCTCACGGTTTTGGGACACTTCCAGGGCTGGTGACCCCACCAGGGGTGAGAACTGGGATCTGCGTTGGGGGCTGAGCTTTCCCCACTGGAGGAGCCTCAGGATGTGGCATCAGCTGGGATGAACCCAGGTGGGGGAAGGTTTGGGTTTGCTCCAGGCTGACAGTGGGTGTGGCCTCAGTGCTCAAAGGGAGGAGTTTGGGGGGGATTAAAAGGATTTCTGGGTTTTCAGCTCCCCCAGGGCCGAGCTTGTCCCTCAGCAGGTGACGCCGGGATGTGCAGGGAATGCTGACCTGCAGGAATGTGCATCCCCACGTGGTTCGCACCAGAGAAAAGCACCCTGCAAGCACAGCCAGGGCTGTTCTGAGGAATCCCTGGAGTTATCAATAGTAGAAACCTCGTGGGAGCCGAGTCCTCTCACCTCCTCTGTTCTCATCTTGTTCTCTCCCAGCTTTCCCTTCATCTGCAGTGGCAAAGGAGGGCGTTTGTGGCATCCAGGGGTTGTCAGACATAACCAGAGTGTGGCCTTCGGAGCAAAACCACCCAGGGAACCACCCAGGGCAGCCCTGAGCTCCTGCTCAGCAACTCCTGCTGGAAAACTGCTCCCTGAGCTGGGGCTGGGGAGCTCAGAACCACCNTTCCCTTCCTTTTCCCATTGGGAAATTGAGACAGGGAATATTAAAATGCAGCCCCTTGGGCTGAATCCCAACCACAGCCAGTGTTGATAAACATCCTTTACAAACCAACCCCTCACAATCCTCTCCAAACAATCTCTCTGATTGTTCTGAAACCGCCGAACCAGCAGCAGAGGTCACAAAATCAGCCGTGGTTGTGAATTTTGCAACACCTCCTATCAGTTCTGGAACGGGCTGTGCTGCTCTGAGGTTTAAATTTAGATCTCACACTGCAACATTTGTTTTAATGAGCTAAAATGTTACTTAAGATATGAAAATATTGCAAATTTTGCTCACAATAACACATTTCTGTGACCTGAGACAAAATTGCTCGCGAGATTATTTCTGTTACAACGTGAAATTCCGAATAGTTTGACGTCATTTTGGGCCGGAATTGAAAATCACAGACTTCCCAGCGGAGCAGAAAATCGGGCTGCTCCCCTCAGCTTTGATCCCGCTGGACTCGGAGTCAAACCCCCAGAGTCCCAGCCGGGAAGAATGGAATTTCATGGTGAACTGGTTAACCAGTAACCGAAATTACAGCTCCATCTGGCCAAGGGCAGAGACATCCAGCAGAAGACACTGCCCAGACTGATCCCGTGCCAAGTCCTCCTCGGGATTCCTCAGCACCTAATTACTCCCACTTTAATTAAACTTTCTCGTACAACTTTCCTTGTTTCCTTCCCTAACTGATCTGCTGCTGGAGCCTCTCGTCCCCTCCCAAACAGAGCTGGATGGAAATTATGACCTTCTTGGTTTGCTGGAGATGTTTTTGTAGTTTTTGGTGGTTTTTTTGTTTTTTTCTCCAAATCGAGTGTTTCTGACTTCTTCTAAAAATGAGATGTTTTGGAAAGTTGCAAGTCTGATTAAAATGTGGTATTTTGACAGGAGTAATTTTTTGTTCCACTACGATTTTGAGTCCCTGAGTGAAGAAAATGAAACAAATCCAATCATTTTGCAACAAACTGCAGGACTGAGGGCTGGAATAACTGAACTGAAGATAAAAAAAATTCAAAAATTCAGGAGTTCATTTCTCCCCTAGCCCTAATTTAGGGGAAAAAGCAAGATATTCTCAGCGTTCATAATTTTCAGTGCTTCAGCACTTTTCCTCGGAAAACCTTTGTAACCCCTCTGGGTGCTGCCGTGGATTTGCACATTGTTCAGAACAATGGGATCCGTCCTGCAGGCGGCACAATCAATGCGCCAATGTGCCGATAAACCCTATCGATAATTAATAATTAACCCCCTATTAAAGCGCTGAGGTGTAAAGGGCAGACACTTGCATTTTGTTTGTTTTCCTTGCTTTTCTCCCAGCTTTATGTCACCATCCAGAGGGACTTTGGCAGGATGGGGAGGGGGGTCTGGGAGAGCCTCGTGGGGATCACAAAGGCCAAGTGCAAGGTCCCGCACCTGGGGAATCCCAAGGGCGAACACGGGCTGCTGAACGCATCAAACCCAGCCCTGCAGGGGGAGGAACTGGGGATTTTTGTGGGTTAAAAGCTCAGCAGTGAAGGTTTGCAGCCCCAAAACCCCCTCATGTCCTGGGCTGCATCAAAGGAATCCTGACCAGCTGGTTGAGAGAGGGGATTCTCCCTCTCTGCTCTTCTCAGGGGATTCCCCACCTGCAGAGCTGGGAATTCCAACATCAGCAGGACCTGGAGCTGCTGGAGAGAGTCCAGAGGAGCCACAGAGCTGCTCCCAGGGCTGGAGCCCCTCTGGAGCCAGGCTGGGAGAGCTGGGGGTGCTCAGCTGGAGAGGAGAAGGCTCCAGGGAGAGCTCAGAGCCCCTTGCAGGGCCTGAAGGGGCTCCAGGAGAGCTGCAGAGGGACTGGGGACAAGGGATTCAGGGACAGGACACAGGGAACGGTCTTTAAGCTGATGGAGAATGGATTTAGATGGGATATTTGGAAGGAATTCCTCTCTGTGAGGGTGGTGGGATGGAATTCCCAGGGGATCTGTGGCTGCCCCTGGATCCCTGGAGGTGTCCCAAGCCAGGCTGGACATTGGGGCTGGGAGCAGCCTGGGACAGTGGGAGGTGTCCCTGCCCATGGCAGGGGTGGCACTGGGTGGGATTTAAGGTCCCTTCCAACCCAAACCATTCTGGGATTCTGGGATTCTCTCTTTAACTTCTGCCTTGCTCCCTGCAGGAATTTCTGTCTCTGACTGATTTTTGCAGCTCCCTCACCCCAGCTTACCCCACACATCTCCTCTATGAAAATATCACCTAGAAGGAGAGCTCAGGAATGGATTTAAGCTGCTGAATTCCAGATTTCCAAACTGATTGCTTGAAGTCGCTTCGTGTGCTGGAATCTGCTCTGGTTCCCGTTGCTGGAACCTGGACCTGGAGCACCTCGAGAGCTGCAGGAAGGGGGATTTGTGCCTGTCCCACCGGGCTTGTTCCAGCTGGAACCAGCCCTGTTGCACAAGCGGCTCTCCTGCACTTGCTGCAGAGGCTGGGGCTCAGAAAGCACCGAGAGCAGGGAGACAGCTTCAGGTGGTGATTAATTGCATGACACCTATTGTAATTATGAATTCCAGGTCACTCATCGTGCTGGAAAGCTGCAGGAGCTCAGCCATCAGGGTGGAGTAAAGGCAGACATCCCTGTTAAAGTGTTCCAATGAACACTCAACACGCGGGGAATGTCTCCACGGGGCTGTTTAAACACACTCTGCACTTTGCTTTTCTTGCCTTTTGGGCACGCAAATTGTGTGATCAGGCAGGCACACGGGACTGACTGTAATTGTCATTCACTTCATTAAAAAAACCCTTTCCTGACTGCAAATATTCCCTTTTCCATCCGCAGAGAAAGGGTGAAACATGCTCCAGGTAGCGAAGAAAGGAGCGGGAGGAGTTGGGATCCTTTGGAGTCCTGACATTTCTGAAAATCCCCAGCACATTTCTCGGTGTGGGAGAGCTGCAAGTTTTCAGCAGGGTTTGTTTCTCTCTGCGGGAGCTCCCAGAGCAGCATGGAAAGGTGGCATCGGGAGCACATTTATTATTTTGTTAAGATTTGAAAATCACTGCAAAGCCAGAGCAGGTCAGTGGCCTGTGGCAGTCACCAGCAGGAGGTGGTGCCGTGAGGGACCGGGCTTGGCTGCTCCTGAAGGGTTTATCCCGGTCTAACAGAGCAGCAGAGCCCTGCATGAAGCTAAATGCGCTGATCACGCGTCCACACATTCCCAATATTCCCAGTTTATCCGGTGCCTCCCTGGATTTAATTAAACCTCGCACCCCAGAGGCAGATCTTGCCTCCCCCCGCTTTTATCTGACTCGAAGCCCGGTCACCGCTGTAAACTCAGTGACATTTGTGTTCCAGGGTCAGGATCACCTCACCCTGCAGACAGGCAGCTCAGGACATTGCAAAGCCTCTGGAGACATTCATTTGGGTTTTTCCCTCCCAGACCCCTCAGACCACACCTCTCGGTCCCTGCCCTGGCGTTCCCTGCCTGACAGACATCCCAGGGCATCCCAGCGGTGCCGGAATCCCAGGAGCACCAAACATGCCCTGATCAGTGGCTTCTGAGAGCTCCAGTTAAAGGGCGAAGTCCTGCAGAAAGGAACGGGAATTGCTTCCATTCCCGTCCTTCCCTGTTTCTGTCTCACAGCCACTCCTGGCCACTGGAATTCAAATCCTCAGGTGGGAAAGTGCCACCAGGTCCTACAGGACAGTGCCGCTGGCTTTGTCCCTTCTGCCTGCGGGGCAGAACCGGGATAATCCATCCTCGGGAAGAGAACTGGGATAATCCGTCCCTGGGAAGAGAACTGGATAATCCATTCCTGGGAACAGAACTGGGATAACCCAACCCTGCAGAGCAGAACTGGGATAATCCATCCCTGTGGAACAGAACTGGGATCATCCATCTCTGGAGAACAGGATTGGATAATCCATCCCTGTGGAAAAGAACTGGGATAATCCATCCTTGGGAAGAGAACTGGGATAACCCAATCCTGCAGAGCAGAACTGGGATAATCCATCCCTGCAGAACTGGGATAATCCATCCCTGTGGAACAGAACTGGGATAATCTATCCCTGCAGAACTGGGATAATCCATCCCTGTGGAACAGAACTGGGACCATCCATCCCTGCACTGCAGAACTGGGATAATCCATCCTTGGGAAGAGAACTGGGATAATCCATCCCTGGAGAACAGAACTGGGATAATCCATCCCTGCAGAACACAAATGGATAACCCATCCCTGCAGAGCAGAACTGGGATAATCCATCCCTGCAGAACTGGGATAATCCATCCCTGTGGAACAGAACTGGGATAATCCATCCCTGCAGAACTGGGATAATCCATCCCTGTGGAACAGAACTGGGATAATCCATCCCTGCAGAACTGGGATAATCCATCCCTGTGGAACAGAACCGGACGCTCCATCCCTGCAGCTCACCAGGACGCCAGGCAAGTGTCGGCCTCATCCCGCCCAGGCTGGCCCTTGGCACAGGGCAGCCCTGCCATGGGGACAGGCCCTTGCTGGGTCACAGCCTGGCTCTCCTGGATGCCAGGCGTGGTCCTTGCCAAGGCCACCTGCCCCTTCCCACCTCCCTGGGAAGGATGGAGCCAGCACACCCCGGGATCTTCCCCTCCCCGTGTGACCCCACCTTCTCCCCTGGGACATCTTCACCACCTCGTGTTTGTGCTGTGGGCAGGCAGGGGCGGCAATGCCAACGCCTGGGGCCTGTCTGAGAGGGACGCTGGGATCCCTGGGAGCCTCAGGATGGGGAAAACACGTGAAGATCCCCACTGTGACCGCGGCAAACAGCCCCTGGGGGTGTGTTCAGCCAGACCACAGCCAGACACGGAGCAGGACAGATCTGTTACCAGCAAACCCCGCACGCGTTCGTGGCTTTGTGCTCCTCTCTCCAGGGCTGCATTTCAGGACTGGCCGGCACTCACTGAGGTCCTTTCTGCTGCTGAAACCCCATGTCCAGCTCAAGCAAGAAGTGCCCCTTCCCCTGGGACAGCGCAGAGCTGGGGTGGCTGCAGGGAAACCAACTGGGACCTTGCAGAGCAAATCTGGATTGTCAGTGACAGCCCAATAACAAAGCCACCCCAAGCCCTGAGGGCTGCCCAGCTGTGCCAGCCCTCCCGCAGCACCAGTCCCCATCAGCAGAAAGGAGCCGAAAGGGAATTCAGGAGCTGCCTCAGGAGAGGTCTGGATGCTGCAAATGAACTTCAGGATACTCCCCACAGGGCTGATTTTAAGCCAAAATAAGGAGAAACTGGGATCTGGGGGACGCCTTCAAATTGTTCATGTTGTTTAGTAGCCTTAAAAAATAATAATAAAAAAAATAGTTGAAAAAAATGTTGGAATTGTTGAAAAAATTGTTGAAAAATTTGTTGAAATTGTCGAAAAATTTGTTGAAATTCCCCAACCACCACTGTTTGTGCAGGACTCTCTCCTGAGCCCCTGGCCATCCTCAGCACCTTTGGAACCCCATGGACAATGCTCCCAATTCACTCTGTGTCAGCTCAAAGCCCCACAGAGCTGGGAAAACTCTGCCCCTTTGCCTTCCGAGCATCCAGACCGTGGTTCTCACCCTTTTTCACTGTGTGAAACATCTCCTGCACCTCGCTGGGGCCCTCCCCGTCAGCAGCGAGCTGTGATTTATTACAGCTGATGTGCTGAGCCGGGGGAGGGCAGGGGGGGCACTGAGAATCCCAAAGGAAGCCTCACTTGACAATGTCTCTTTCCTACACTTCCTCACAGCGGCTCCGTGGGGGATGACCAACGCTGGAAAAATGTTGCTCACGTCCCAGGACAAGAATTATGATTATTTGCTGGGCTGCCATCCACCGTGGGGAATTCTGGCTCGTGACATCACCCCATTGTTCCTGCCGGTGCCAAGAGCACGCCGGGATCCCGACTGCTCCATGGTTAAAGGCCTTTCCTGTTTGCTCACTCCTTGTTTCCAAACAGCGCCGCTCGTGAGGGCTGCACGGGATGTCTCCTGTCCCGCGCTGCTTTGGCCCCTTTCGTCACGTCTGCCTGGAACTCCTCACAGGGATATGAACAATGTGCTCCCGCAGTCAGAAACAAAAGGGAAAAAATAACTGCAGGAGGCAAAGCCCATCTTTGGCGCTTAGGACCCTGCGCACGCCTTTGTTCCTTCTTTGGGAGCCGTGTTTGTGCAGCTCGGCCCGGCCCTCCTCCAGCCCTGTTGTTTTCCTTCGTGATTTCAGTGCGGTGATAATGCCAGGAGGGTTGGCCTTGGGAAGCCGGCTCCTGATCCTTATCAGGGGAACGGGGACAGTGGCAGGAGCTGCGCAGGTTCTCCACGCTCGGAAGGTCAAGGAGAAGCCCAGATCCCAGTGCAGGGTGATCCCCCAGCCCACAGCATGAGGGGATTGAACATCTGTGGGTTTGGGGCACCAAAATACAAGAGCTAAAGGTATTTGAGGGTGCCCAGAGATGATGAAGGGTCTGGAGGGGCCACACGAGGAGCAGCTGAGGGCACTTGGTGTGTCCAGCTGGAGCAGAGGACACTGAGGGCAGAGCTCAGGGATCTGCAGCTCCTCCCGAGGGGCAGCTCCGATCTCTGCTCCCTGGGACAGGGACAGCACCCAGGGAACGGCTGGAGCTGGGCCAGGGCAGGCTCAGGCTGGAGATGAGGGAAAGGTTCTTCCCCCAGAGGGTGCTGGGCACTGCCCAGGCTCCCCAGGGAATGGGCACGGCCCCGAGGCTGCCAGAGCTCCAGGAGCGTTTGGGCAGCGCTGCCAGGGATGCCCAGGGTGGGATTTGGGGTGTCTGGGCAGGGCCAGGGATGGGACTGGACGATCCTTGGGGTCCCTTCCAGCTCAGGATGTTCTGTGATTCAGCCCAAACCAAGCAGGTACTCTTGGAACCACACAGAACAGTCACTGGATCATGGAATCACTGAGGTTGGAGAAACCTCCAAGATCATCGAGTCCCACCCGCTCTGTGGGGACGTTCGGTGCTGAAGCAGCTGCTTCACCTTCTGTCCGGACATTCTCCCTCACGGGCCCTAAAGGCAAAACAACTTTTTCAAGTATTGTTTTTCCACAGGAACTCTTCAGCTCTGGACAGAGCTCTCTGAGCTGGGTCAGTTCAAAGCCAATTCAGTGCCAACCCCACCTCTTCTCTGCAGGGTTCCTCCATCCCTGCAAGAAACAGAGGCACTCACCCCCAGCCCCACATCCTCTGGGGTCTTTGAAGCTCTGGTGCCAAACATCCCAAGGTGTGCTGCTCAGGTTGGTGCCTGCTCAGCACAGGAGGGTTTTTCCTGGAGAAATAAAGGAATCCAGGCTCCCTTCAGCCGGCACGGATGAACACGAGCGTGTAACATTTGCTCCATTTTCTGTGGCAGTGTCAGCCTGGTGGGGTTCATGGGAAATGAAGACAACAATTGAGAAATCTCTGGATGAAAGGCCTGGTTTGTAAAGATGTTTTTGCACCTGGCGTGGCAGGCAGACAGCAGCAGACATCTGGGCACTTGCAGCCACACACGGATTGCAGGCAGGTACGTGGAGCTCCAGGTGCTTCTCGGAAACGTGAGCTGGGCGACAGAGCCCCGGCCACAAAAGGTGGAGGAAATTCTTGAACCAGATGCCCAAATCCTCGGGTTAACCCGACACTCTCGTTCCTTGCCCAAGGCACGAGGTCTGTGTGTGACAGGGCTGATCCCTTCAGCAAACCAACCCCGCGGAGTGGCAGCGCCGTGACTCTGCCCCAGCCCTCGCCCCTTCAAAGACAGCGCCCTTTTTGTATCAAATGATGTCATTGACTCGCCAGCCTTCCCTCGGGGTGAGCAAACACGGCTGCGTTGCCTTCCCCACGTCGAGGGGATCGTCTTTCAGCCCGCAGTGACCAGGACGGGGAGCGCAGGAACGGGAGCCAAGGCAGATTTGTTGTATCACTGGGCTGGAATCTGGAATGTCACACAGAGCCCGAGCGCTGACATAACTCTGAAACTTGGCACAGCTGGAACACGGGCAGTCACAGGTAAGGCTGCTTTTGTGTTTCCCTGTTTTCTTTGGGATAACTGTTGAGTCGGTGCAGAGGTTAAACACTTCCCTCTGTTTACTTTATTTTATGAGCTTGGTCTTTATTTTCTTCTAAATTTATCATTTGCACTCTTCCTGATTTTCTCTGCCTGACGCATCCTCGACTCTGTTATTCTCACGGCGTGCCCACACGTACATTTCTCATCTGCTCTGGCCTCTGTGCCCCTCATTCACGCCCTCTGTAAATGTCTGTGCTCTCCTGTGCAGGTTTTTTTGCTCCTGCTGTTTTCCCCCTGCACTCATCCCCTATGTGCACTTTGCACGAGCACAGAGAGGAATTCCACTGCTGCTTGGACCCAGAGAATGCCAAATCCTCCAGCCTTTGCCTGCAGGACTGCAGTCATCACCTGTTTTCCTTCCACGAGCTGCTGTGAGCAGAAACTCTGACTCAGGAGCAGTTTTCCTCACTCTCCCACCCTGCAGTTTTCCTTATTTCCCTTTCCTTTCCCCCACACACGTGTTCCTGTGCATGAGACCTCACACCGGCTGTAATTGCCACCACCTTGCATCTGCCCATGACAACAGGGCCATAAAAATCTGAACTGCTCATGGTAAACAAATAAAATACACTCCCTTTCCCAAGAACCTCTTGCAAAAGGCAAATGCAGTGATTTCACTTTTCTAAACCGCTCGCGGGATTTGCCCAAGATTTGCCACGCCTGGAGCTGCCATTCCAAGCGGGAGCGGTGGTCCCAGGGAATTGAGGGTGCCTGGAAGCTGGGATGCATCCCCGGCATGGTCAGCACCCAACACTTCCCCAGGAGCAGGAGGAATTTCCTGCTTCTGCCTGACACACGACGAGCAAGGTGAAGGGCTTTGACTCCTCCTCGTGCATGCCAGGAGGTGACTCTGCTTCACATGATTCGCACCCTAAAAATGTGCAGATGATGCCGAATGCTGAAGCGAAATCAGACAGCGCTCAGGCAGATTTATTGCAAGAAATTTTAATTGCTCAGAGTAGCAAAAGTCTTGAAATTGATTTAGAGGGGAAAAAAAAAAAAGAGAGAGAGAGAGAGAAAGCCGAGACTGCCATTGCAGCAATTTCAAGCGAGTTTATCAATTTACATTTTCATTAAAATAAAGTCAGTCAAATTAAGACATTTCAAGTGAAAACTTGACTCTGATCTTGAATTTTGCCCAGTTTGTGCAGATTAAAGCATCCCGGGGCCGGGGGAGGTGCGGGGGGGCTCGCAGGGTGCCTGCAAACCCCCCTCTGCTCGCTGCCTTCACCCGCAGCCCGGCCCCGCTCGGGACCCCTCGGGCACGCTCCGCACTCGCTCCCCCCACGCTTCATCCCGGCTCCAGAGACTTTTCCCACTCCCCGGCACTTTCTCCCCGGAGCTCCCCATCCCCTCCAGCAGAGCAACCCGAGGAGCCCAGCGCGTCCCGGGGAGGAGCGGGGGGTCCGCGCCCGCCCCACGCGAGCCCGGCGTTCCCCGGGGGCGGAGCGGGTGACGCGCCGGGCCGGGGCTATAAAGCACCTGCCGGGCGCCCGGCGGCTCCAGACGCAGCGCGGCGGCTCCGCTGGAAGAGCCGGGACGGCAGCGAAAGGAGGAAAAGCCCCGGAGAAGCCCCAAAGCCGCCAGCGCAGAGCCGCGGCCATGGGCAGCCACCCCGCCGTGCTGCTGGCGCTCGCCCTCTGCGCCCTGCTGGAAGCCGGTGAGCCCCGGGCTGGACGGGGGCTCGGTACCCCGAGGGTGCCCGCACGGGAGGGGGGATCCCCTGCACCCCTCGGCGCGGGGAGCGGGGCCGGGGGTGCCCGAGGTGTGCCCGGGGTGTGTGCGGGAGCTGCGGGCGCGGTGCGGGTCCCTCGCTCCGGGGAGCCCCCGGTCCCTGAGAAGCCGCAGCCCCATCGCGCTCCGGCCGAGCCGCTGGCACGAGGGCATCGCCGCGATCCTCAGAGGGGCCGGGCCGCTCATCCCTCCCTCCTTGTGCTGCAGGTCTGGGCCATTCCCCGCCCGAGTCCCACCTGGCCGCGCCGCCGAGGACCAAGCGATGTTCGTGCAACAGCTGGCTGGATAAGGAATGCATCTACTTCTGTCACCTGGACATCATCTGGGTCAACACACCTGGGTGAGCAGGAGCGCAGCGCTCGGGGGCCGCTCCGCTGACGGGCAGCGGCTGTACCTTCTGCTGGACGGGGTAGGAAAGGGTCCCAGTGCTGCCAGGCTCTGGCAGCACCTGCTCCAGGGTTCAGCCTGGAAGGGACAAGCTGTGCTGCTGCTGCTGCTCAAGGTGTTTGTCCAACCCCCAGCGGTCGGGGTGAAAGCACAGGGCGCTGCTTCCTCCCGGGCTCGGCTTTTCCTGAGGTTTGTACCTCTGCGAGCCCAGAGCAACACCGAGATGTTGTGGCTGCAAGGCAGAAAGTTCCTCTCCCCGCTCGCCAACTGTAACCCTGCTGCTGCCTGCCAGTATTGTTAATGAGGCAGCGCTGGGCTGGCACTGCGGGCCCGCGGCTGCCAAGTCCTGCCCTCAGGAATGCTCCAGCAGCTTTCCCAGCGCTTTCAGACCAATGGCCATCGCACTGGAGCACAACACACGCGCTCAGGTGTGGTTATGATTGTGCTCGCTGACATGCATTTACAACTCGCTGCTTGCTCGGGGAATAGTTGCAGTCCCTGCCAATCCCGGAGCCTCTGGGAGAGGAGATTGCCATCAGAGATGAAGCGGGAACGCGCTCGCAGCTCTGGGAGCAGGCTGGGAGCACGAGAACCTGCTCTGGCCCCGAGACACCCCGGGCTGTGCGGTGTCCTGTGTGTTAAACCCTCGGGGAGGGAGAGCACTGACCCCTCAGCCGTGCTGGGGAACGGGGCTGGGCCGGCCGTGCTCCTCAGGAGCTGTGCCACCCCTGTGAGCTGCCAGCTCGCCCAGCCCATGTGGCAACCCCTGCACGGGCACCTGGGCTGCTCCGAGGAGAGAAAACTCCCGTTCCCAGCCGGCACAGAGCGGCAATCTCCCGGCAGGGAGGGCTGGGGAAAACAGTAGAGGGGAGAGGAGCTGCAGTTTAAAGGCTCAGACTTATCAGTGACCTTTTCACCTCATGTCTATAGATGAGTCTTTTATTATCCTGGCACTGGCTTGGCTGCCTCCCAGGACCCTGCTATAAACCTGTTGGCCAATAAAAGGTTGGTGGCAAAGCTGAATTCCTTTGTTTTTTCCCAGGCACACCGCTCCCTACGGCTTGGGCAGCCCGCCAAGGCGGCGCAAGAGGGCCACGGGCAGGTGCGAGTGCTCGCACTCCAGGGACAGCATCTGTGCCACCTTCTGCCAGGGGAAGCCAGGGTAAGCGCTGGGGATGTCCCCGGGGGCTGCTCAGCCGGGATGAGGGACAGGCAGTGCTCAGGAGCTGCCTGGGGACGGCTCTGTGCCAACAGCTGGGACTTGTCTGGTGGCTTTTCCCTCCCCTCCCGAGAGCCCTGGCAGTGCCACCGGCTGGTTTGGGTGTACAAACGGCCCCTTTAGCAGCTGAGAGGCAGCGATGTCACCTCCATTCCTGCTGCTGCTGCTGCCGGGAGGCTGGGGAAGCACCGGGTGTGCTGGTGGGAAGGGGGAGCTGGCTTGGGTGTGGATTTTTTGGGACACCGATGTCCCCTGCTCAGGATGGAGAGCTGGCAGCACCCTGGGAACGGGGACAAGCAGGGGTGTGGATTTTTTGGGACACCGATGTCCCCAGCTCAGGAGGGGGAGCTGGCAGCACCCTGGGAGTGGGACAAGCAGGGGTCTGGAACTTTGGGACACCGATGTCCCCTGCTCAGGAGGGGGAGCTGGCAGCACCCTGGGAACGGGGACAAGCAGGGGTGTGGATTTTTTGGGACACCGATGTCCCCAGCTCAGGAGGGGGAGCTGGCAGCACCCTGGGAGTGGGACAAGCAGGGGGGTGGATTTTTTGGGACACCGATGTCCCCTGCTCAGGAGGGGGAGCTGGCAGCACCCTGGGAACGGGAACAACAGGGGGTGTGGAGCTTTGGGACACCGATGTCCCCTCCATGGCTCAGAGGGGAGCAGAACAGGCCTGCTCTGAGCTGGGACTCCACAGCCAAGTGTCACCTGTGGCCACCTCTGTTCATGGTGCATGTGGGGTCCCAGCCCAGCTTCAGCAGCGCTGCTGAGGGGAGGTGGGAGCAAAGCCGCTGTGGATATCTGTCATTAACCCCACAGCCAGGCAATAGCTGCAATCCCCGATCATTAAATATTCCTGTGAATAGAGCAGCTCTGGTAGAAGGGAGCAGCAGTCAGAGTGAGCCATGAATAGCTCCCAAATAGCTGCAATTAACCCTTCAAAGCCGTGCATTCAGCTGTCTGTCAGCGGGGCAGGGCTCCCCCTGTGCTCCCCGCAGCCTGGCTGTGGTGGCTTAAGGCTTCTCCTCTTGCTCTTTAGGTACCTCCAGAGTCTGAAGCTCCCCGTGAGCTCTGGAGCACCAGCGAGGTCTCTGCAGAGCGGTGCCACGAAGCCTCCCCATCCTGGGCTGCTGAGAGCTCTCAGGTGAGCAGGGCGCCTAAAAACCCACTCTGAACATCCCTCATGAGCACTTGGAAATGTGTGGCTGTGGCCCCAGGCTGCAGTTACCTCTCGGATCTGAGCTTCTGCCTCCTCCTGCCTCCTTCGAATGAGGACACTTGGCTGTTCCTGCTCTCTGTGGCACTGAAGGCTCTGGCTGAGGGAGCCAGGGCTGCCTGTGCCCTTCCCAAAGCAGAGGGATGTCACATCGAATGGAATTCTTGGTCGGAGTGGGGAGTTCCTCTGATGTGGGATGGGCAGAGGGGGTGTGCAGAAGGGGAGTGGCACCGTGTAGGAAGATAATTTATTGGGCAGCAACTGTGGACCAAAGGACACAATTTTCTAACCCCGCATCAGGGAATTGTGGGGAGAAACAACAACTGCAGGAGTGTAACTGAGCTAAGGGGAGGTGGCAAATGAATGAATTGGTGGCAGTTCCGTCAGAGGCAATGGGAACACTTTGTGAAAGGCAGATCTGGGGGAGCAGCACTTTGGGTCATCCTTGAATCCTCTGATGCCTTGTTGGGCATGATGGAGCTCTGCTGTGGCTCGAAATTCCTGCTCTTCCTTCCCCATCTCCTGCCTCCCAGCAAATTGTGGTGAGGGGCAGATAAACGTCCCAATATGGGGTCTTGAGGAGGGGGCAGATGGGCTGGAGAGTGACCCCGGTGTCCCTTCTGTTCCCAGGGACCTCAGGGTGTCCAGCCCACGCTCCGGCAAACACCAGCAGCGCTCCCGGAGGGACACACAGCCACCGGCGCTGCCGTGGGAGAAAAACATCTGGAAGAAGAAGAGATAAGAGGCAGGGGCACACCAAGCTCACCAGAAGAATTTGGAGTCCTGTGGGTGCCACCAGCTCCGCTGTCGGTTGTTAGAGCTGAAGGGAAGGCCGTGAGTGGAGGGGAAGGAAGTGGAAGTCTCCGTGTTCCTGCTGCATGAACCAGCACTCAAGGGACTGCCGTAAAGGGAAAACTGTCTCCGTGCAGTCCGAGAAGCGTCCTGGAGCTGAATTGTGCCTTTTTGGACCAGGCAAGGGTCGTGCTGGAGCAGCACCAGCTGGGCTCTGCCCTGCAGCCCTCGGCAGAGGCTCAGCCCACGCTCGGTGGGTGAATCACAACCAGGGGCTTCTGGGCAGTGCTGGGCGAGGCAGCACCGAGCCTCTGTCAGTGGTCTGGGCTGGGTCTGAGCCCGGGCCCAGCCTGGCCCCATTCAGAGGGGTTTGGCTGCTCGCTGTGGTCAGGGATGAGCTGCCCCCAGCCCGAGCCCACCTTCGCACTATTTCCTCTTGTCAGTCAGTGCCTGTGGATGAGACTCCCGTGCTGAAACTGCTCCCAGTTTGTATTAAAAGTTTCTGTCACCATCCTCTGGAGCCAGCTGAGCAGCCAGTGGCACTCACTGGCCGAGAAGCCACTGGGGTGCATTTTCACTGAGGTCCTGGCTGCAGCTGAGGTGGAGGATCAGTTACCCCAGGGCTGGCACCAAACCTGGGCGTGCCCCCAGCCAGTGGGCACAGGGGTGGGGTGGGCAGGCTGCAGTGGGGCTGGGTTTGTGCAGGAGCCCCCAGCCCCAGAGCCCTGGTGTGGGTCAGTGACCCCATCTCATCTCCTTGGACATACCCTGAGTGAGGACTCCCAGCTCTGCCTGGAGGGAAAAGCTCAGGGGGTTTGGGTGGTGGGGAGAGGGCACCCAAAGCCTGGCTTGCTGCTTGGCTTAGGTCTGGACAAGAAGTGACCAGTCCTGGGTAGCAGGTGACCATGGGAGGGGAACCGGGGTGGGGAATGCCTCAGGTGAGGGGCAGCCAGGGAGGAGTGACGTGGAGGGAAGGACTGGCCAGAAGAGGGGGTGGAACTGGATGGTTTTAAGGTCCCTTCCAACCCAAACCCTCCGTGATTCTGTAAGAGAGCACAGCCCTGTCTGAGCTTAGGCTCAGGTTTAAACCCAGGTCTGCTGGCCCAGGGGGAGGGAAGGAAAAATTTGGGGGAAAACACCGAGCCCAGGGCCTGGAAACCAACCTTGCAGGCAAACCGAGGCTCGGGGAGCTGTGGCACAAATGCACTTTTATTCCTGGGCAGACTGAGCTCTGCAGGAAGCTGTGGCTGTCACTGGGCAGGGCAGGTAAAGAATGCCCTGGAGCCACTGCTGGGTCCCTCTGCTGCCCACGCCAGGAGTACACAGGAGCTTTGGAAAGGCTGCTTGAAGTTGGTGGTGGACCAAAATCTGTGGCTGTTGCAAGCGTCGTCCCGATGGACAAGAAAAATAATTCCTTGATTTTGCTTTAAGCCCTGGAGCGGGATAAAATGAGACCAATTGATTGTATCATGAATGAAACAGCAGATTAATCATTTGGTCCCCAAAGCTGCAGAGAATCTGTTTTTGTATTTGACCTTCTGAAGGTTGGAGTAATTCTAAAAAACCAAAATAAAAAAAAAAAAGACAATCCTGAAAGGATTCATTCCAGAGGAAACTTTGCACATGGTTTAATGTGAGTAATTTAAAATAAAACTCCTGCTGTAAAGTACTCTGTCAATCTCCTCGTGTGTGCAATGTCCCATCCCTAAGTGACTTATTGCACACCTGCCATATGTAGCATCCTGAAATCTGTATATTTATTTAAATCTATTGTGTTTTTTTAGACAGTAATTGTCAAGATATAATTTGTAATAAATAATGACAACAGTCAGTGGCACTTTCCTTCCTTATTTGGTGGCTGGGTGGTGGTGGGTGAAGTGAAAGGAATCCAGATGGCCAAAAGAAATGGGAATGGGGAGGCTGGGAATGGTCCTGGGCACATTTCAGTTCAAAGTGAACCCATTTAGAATTCATCTGCCTGATTTAAACATTCCTTAACCTGAACACCTCCTTCCTTCCCAGATTTCTCTGGGAACAGGGATGGGAAATCATCCCCAAGTTGTTGTGGGTGTGGGACCAGTTTGGATCCTTGTGCTGAGGGATCCTGGTGGGCTTTGCCCGGGGTTGAGTCCAATCCTTCCCCATCCCTTTGGCTGTGGGGTCAGCAGGGCAGGAACAGAGCTTCAGATCTGGGAATGGCTCAGTGTTTTTGTTATTATTATTATTAATAATTTTAAGTGCAGTTCAAAAGGATGATGTGACGATGCTGAAGGGTCAGAGGAGCCCCATCCTTTCCTATTCCCTGATTTTCCTGGCTGAGCTGCATCTCCCACGGCCCAGCCTCCACCCCATGGCTTGGTGTGAAACCCAGAGTCCTTCAGGTGTTTCTGTGACAAGGAATTGTTGTTCCTGTGACTTTAATGGTAAAGGTAACAATGAAAAGGACTT
This sequence comes from Ifrita kowaldi, assembly GCA_013398055.1. NCBI lineage: Eukaryota > Metazoa > Chordata > Aves > Passeriformes > Cinclosomatidae > Ifrita > Ifrita kowaldi. Next base: position 21,559 of record VZRS01014293.1, read on the forward strand.
GGAATTACAGGTAAAAGGGGGAAAAAGGTACCTTGAAACACTGCAAAGTCCCTGTGTAATATGTACAACATCCAAGGTGAAATTCTCCCCTCTTCTGCTCACCCCAACCCCAGAACAGGCCTGGAATTTCAGCAGTTTGGGTTCATTTCTGTGGTGTCCCGCTGGGGCTGATTTCAGTGGTGTGAATGAGGGAAATGAGGGCTCTGTGCACTTCCCAGGAAGGATTTCCCCACCCTCTGCCATGTCCACTGAGCCAGCCCCGGGCCCAGCTTTCCATTTGTCTCCCTGAAGTCCCAAAGGAAATACAGCCTTGGTCTCAGGGGGAAAATATCCCTGTCTGGGATGCTCAGAGGCACCAGGGGAGCGCCACATTTTTGGGAGGTGGGACCATAGGGGATGCTCTCCAGCTCTGCCATGGTGTCTGCGAAAGAGGGAAAACCTGAGCTAATCATTGTGGGCATTGTGGTGGGGGGAAGGGGTTGAGAGGTTTTTGGAGCCCTAAGATCAATTAACAGAGGAAATTTTGACACAGGAATAATGGAAAATATTCCAGGGAGGTTTCCCCACATTCAAGTGGGGAAACTTTGGACCGGTGAGAACCAGAGAAGGAAAAGCTGCAAAAGTGCCCTGATCCCAAAACCTCAGCAGAGCGCCTTGCTGGGATGTCCCACAAAGCCCCTCAGTGCCACCAAGGGCTGAGGGACAACCCGAACCGCGCGGTGGGGCCTGGGCTGATGCCAACCTCTGAGCAAAGCCTTTGGGCACAGCTTTAATTATGAGCCCTAATTAGGTAGCACCCGAGGGAAGAAGATTCTTAAGAGCATCTTAATTAGGGTGAAAAGGGATAAGAGAGGACTGTGCTTATTTGTGGCGTTGTTGAATTCGCTGATAAAGATCAGCTGAAGGAGGAATGTTTTATAAACTCTCAGGAGTAACAGGAAAGGGCAGAATAATAAAGCTTCATTTAAGTGGAAAATCCAGGGAATCAGGCAACTTCCAAAGGCAGTTCTGAGTGATGGGGCATCCTTAATAAGATCCACCTTTTTTCCTATTGATGATTCCCATCAAAATGGACATCTCCTGCCATGCATGACTTAAATCAGTCTTAAGCTGCGCCAGGGGAATTTTAGGTTGGATATTAGGAAAAAGTTATTTCCAGAAAGAGTGATAAAATATTGGAATGGTCTGCCCAGGGAGGTGGTGGAATCACCATCCCTGGAGGTGTTTAAAAAGAGATTGGATGTGGCACTCGGTGCCAGGGTTTAGTTCAGTTGAGGTGTTGGGGCGTGGGTTGGACTTGATGATCTTGAAAGTCTCTTCCAGCCTGGTGATTCTGTGATTCTGTGATGACTCTCCCATTTTTCCAGAGTTCCTTGAAAAAAGCACTTCTTGAATGGCCCACAGGCAGCAAACTCCCTTCCGCACCGTGGGACACTTCCGTCCTCGTCAAGTTGGGCAATATTTTTCTGATGGGAATTTTTTCCCTTTTAATATTTGTTGGACTGGTCCTGCCTGTGAGAAGCATTGAGATAAAATCAGATGAAGTTGAAAGACGGAGCTCCAGGAGCAGCCAGCCCTGGGGCTCAGACTGACAGACCACGGGGATTCTGCGGGGGGAATTTACTGCAGAAACGGCTTTTGGTGATTTTGGCTTCTCAGCTCGGGTGGGCAGGGAGAGGGGAGGAGCTGGAGGAGAAAATGTAGATGGTCCCAGTGGGATTAAGGAATCACATCATTTATAATTGCATTAATTAGCTGTCCTCATTAGAATGAGCTCTAGGTAGGCACATCCTGGATCCCACAAGGAGAAAACCTCTGTCCCCCAGCACTGGGAACAGGGAGGGAGGTGCCGCTGGCTCAGCCCGTGCTGGGAATTGTCATTCTCGTGCTGCCTCTGGAGCACAGCCTGAAAACCAGGGAATGAACACCTTGCTGAGCATCTTTCCCTGTGAATTGGTGGGAAAACACCTCAGGTGCTGCATTCCAAGGGAGAGAACGACCAGGCTGATCCAAGAGACTTTCCCAAGCTCTGGGATCTCTTCTTGCCTGTGGTGGGGTTGTTCTGGCAGCAGCCACAACTCAGAGAGCACACAGAGGCTGGAAAATCCATCTGGGAGTTGTGAGAGTCCATGGAGGTTGGAAAATTTAACTGGGAGTTGTGAGAACCCACAGAGGTTGGAAAATCCAACTGGGAATTGTGAGAACCCACAAAGGAAAATCCAGCTGGGAATTGTGAGAACCCACAGAGGAAAATCCAGCTGGGAATTGTGAGAACCCACAGAGGTTGGAAAATCCAACTGGGAATTGTGAGAGCCTGCACAAAGGCTGGAAAATCCAACTGGGAATTGTGAGAGCTCCCACAAAGGCTGGAAAATTCCACTGGGAGTTGTGAGAACCCACAGAGGTTGGAAAATCCAACGAGGAATTTTGAGAGCCCCCACAAAAGCTGGAAAATCCAACTGGGAATTATGAGAGCCCTCAGAGGTTGGAAAATCCAACAAGGAGTTGTGAGAGCCCATGGAGGTTGGAAAATCCTCTCCCATCTCCCTCCAAGGACAGGGATGTCCCCCTGGCGTCCCCCCTCCTTTCATCCTGACCCCATTNTCTGGCAGCAGCCACAACTCAGAGAGCACACAGAGGCTGGAAAATCCATCTGGGAGTTGTGAGAGTCCATGGAGGTTGGAAAATTTAACTGGGAGTTGTGAGAACCCACAGAGGTTGGAAAATCCAACTGGGAATTGTGAGAACCCACAAAGGAAAATCCAGCTGGGAATTGTGAGAACCCACAGAGGAAAATCCAGCTGGGAATTGTGAGAACCCACAAAGGAGAATCCAGCTGGGAATTGTGAGAATCCACAGAGGTTGGAAAATCCAACTGGGAATTGTGAGAGCCTGCACAAAGGCTGGAAAATCCAACTGGGAATTGTGAGAGCTCCCACAAAGGCTGGAAAATTCCACTGGGAGTTGTGAGAACCCACAGAGGTTGGAAAATCCAACGAGGAATTTTGAGAGCCCCCACAAAAGCTGGAAAATCCAACTGGGAATTATGAGAGCCCTCAGAGGTTGGAAAATCCAACAAGGAGTTGTGAGAGCCCATGGAGGTTGGAAAATCCTCTCCCATCTCCCTCCAAGGACAGGGATGTCCCCCTGGCGTCCCCCCTCCTTTCATCCTGACCCCATTAGCCCGTTATCTGCAGGATGTGGTGCCCAAAGAGTCACCCTGACGGCTTTTTCAGCTTCCATCTCTGAAAATCTCCACGCCTTCATCTCAGCAGCGAGACCGTGACAGTTCCGAGAAGATCTGGGGTGGGGAATGAGCCTCTCCCGGGGATTCGATGGCGAATCCGAGGTGCTGCTCTGTGACTTTGTTGTTAAAAGGGAATAAACTCCCTCCGGCTCCGTTGCGGGGGGAGGAGGAGGGAGCACACACACGGAGCAATTAAGGAAAATGTCTTTGACCTTCAGCAACTTAATCAGTTGCCAGTGTTCCTCCTAATAGTGTGCTAATGGTTAAGTTCTTCTGGCTGCCATAAAAAGTGCTATAACTGGAGGCTACAATAAAGTGCTGATCAACCCATCAAGTGAGTCAATCCAAAAGTAATATCTGTCTTTGTAATGACTGTAATAAAAGCCATGCCAAAGCCAGGAGATGACGTGAATAAGAATGCTGCTTAATTATGCTGGGCTGCGCTGCTGGGTGCCTGTGCCACACTTGCACCCAGCTGCTCTTGGGTGCCATTGCCATCCCTGCCTGGGGAAGGCAGACTTTGTATTTGCATGCCCAGTGCTCCAAGGACAGTCCTGAGAGGTTTGGACAGCTCTCCGTCCAAGCCAAGCGGAGTTTTTGGTGCAGGAAAAGGTGTTGGATTTGGGTTGGGGCTGTCGATCCTGGCAAAATGTAGGATGGAGGCGTCGCTGCGATTCCCTTTGTGAGAGGTTGGGGCTGGAAAGAGGGGAAAAGGGTTTATAAACTTCAGGTGCGCTGGTGTTAAAGGCAGGCTAACGTTTAATGCCATGGTGAAGGTTCCCTGTGCTAAACAGGGATGGATGCAAGGAAGGAGAAGGAGGAGGAGGGGAAAGCCAGGATCAGTCTGGGAGACCCTTCTGGGCACTGTGGTGGAGCTGAGGGGCTGGCAGAGGTTGAACCCTGTCCCTGAGTGTTTGCCATGGAAGGAAATGACCAAGTGCCCTTCAAAGGTCCCTCACAGGTAGAGGAGCAGAGGGGCTGGAGGATCCTTCCCTGCCTGATGCCTTGACTTGATTTTCCTGGGAGCTGGGGGCTCTCGGCACCCCCAGGCACTGCCCCGGGCAGGAGGCAGCAAAACCCCCTCTAAAACCGAGTTTTGTCCGTGCTGCCCTTTGCAAAGGCACAGGTGAGTGACAGGGTCAGTGACAAACCCCATAAACCACCCCTGGAACCTGGAATCTCCCTGCTTTGGGAATCATCCCGCTGTGCACGGGGCAGTTGGACGGAGCACAAAGGGACGGCGAGGAGCACCTGCTGCCGCCGCCGCCGGCCGGCCGCTGCCTTCCTACAAAACATCCCGGCGTTGTGGGATCCCTGCGAGCACAGAGGATGCTGAGGAGCAGGAACCCGATTCACAGGCCCAGCATGGAGCTGGTGGCAAACACACCGCAGCCTTTCAAGGAATGGCGCGGCGGATTCCTCCCCCATCGGCAGGGAAAACAGGATGCAGGCCACATTCCTGCTCGCATAGACAAGGCTCTCCACAGCAGCACAAACACACTGCTCAGTTCCAATTAAACCCTGGCTTTATATCACCTTGCTGCTGATAAGGCTCTGATTAATGGAAGAATTGTCTTTTCTTTTTTTTTTTCCCAATAAAGTCCCTGGTGTTAATTGTTTTTTCCCCCTTGCATTTCTTGTTTCAAAGGCGCTTTCGAGGAGGGCTGCTGATTGTGCTGGAAGCTGTATGGGAACACTTAGTCTCTTCCTGGTTTTGTTTTTTTGGGGCTAAGTGCTGCCGCTGAGAGCAGCGGGTCCGACAGACAAATCAGCCCAGCAGCGAGATCCTGCCCTGGTGCCTCCCGATAAACAAGCGCAGGTTCATGTGTTTGTCCGTGACACAGAAAGCGCCAGAACAATGATCTGGTGACTTTTGCCAGTGTTGTTTCCTCTGCAGAGCCGCCTTCCCTGGCGGAGCCTCAGGTGCGTAGCAACAGCTCAGCAAAACAAAAGCCAACCACGGCGAGGCTTTGGGAAAACATTATCCCGGTCCGAAGGGTGGGGCTCTGCTTTCCATGGAGCTGGGATCGGCCCCAACGGCCGGGGCTGCCTCCCGAATGCCAGGCTCATCAGCCCAGCTCCCGGGAAGAGCTGCAGAGCGCTGGGACAGGCGGCTGCTGCTGCTCCAAGCCCGCGGGTGATGTGCACGCGTGTCACACTTGCAGCACAGGGCTGGAGTCTCCAGGCAAAAATGGGTGTTTTTTCCGGTCATCCAAGAGCCTTTCCTCTCTGCCCTCCTGGGGGATGGCAGGTGGGAATGGCTCCATCGCCACCGTCGTGGTCCAGCCCCTGAGGCACAATGGTGTGGGCAGAGGTGTGGGCACGGAGCCACGGCGAGGGGTCCCTGCTCAGGGAGACAGCCCTGATCGTGCCTCTGCCCTGGCGCAGGTAGGAAATCAGGTGAGAAATCAGCCCCTGCAAACCCTGACTTGGGTGAGAAATCAGGTAAGAAAACAGGTGAGAAATCAGCCCCTGCAAACCCTGACTTGGGTGAGAAATCAGGTAAGAAAACAGGCCCTGCAGACCCTGGCGCAGGTAAGAACTTCGGTAAGAAATCAGACCCTGGAGACCCTGACTTGGGTAAGAACTCAGGTAAGAAATCAACCCCTGCAAACCCTGGCTCAGGTGAGAAATCAGGTGAGAAATCAGGCTCTGCAGACCCTGACTTGGGTTAAGAACTCAGGCCCTGCAGACCCCAACCCCAGCAGAGCTGACACCAGCTCTGGACCCACCAAGGACATGTGGTACTCAGCCCCTTAAGTGTCCTTGAGCATCTCTCTGGACACTGTCCCCACCCCTGGGGACACTCAGGAGGAGACAGGGTTGAAATGCCAGACAAAGACACGCCTGGGACCCAGAGCTTCTTCCCGAGCCATGCCAGGTCAGGGGAAGCCCAGCCGAGAGCTCGGAGGGACAGGATGTGGAGGAGACCAGGGAAATCAGGGCCTGACAAAGCAAGTGGAGATTGTGACAGGGCAGGGACCAGCCAGCCTGGGCCAGGGGATGAAGACGCCTGAGTTAACGGGAAAATGCTCTGTTCAAAAGCCCTGCCTGGTGCACAGCAGGAGGTTCTTGTGCTCTCTGGGCTGGTCCCACCTGGAGGAAACTTTCAGCCCCGTGTGCCTTGGGCATCTCCTGTTTGGTGACTGGGAGCCAGTCCCCACCACCACATCTGCTCCAGCTGTGCAGTCCTGTCCCCCTCACTGATCCCTGCCTGAGGTGGATGCCTGCCTTCCCTCAGCCAGGGTGGCCTTTTCCTTCCCTCTTCCATTTCCACATTTGACTGAAGCTTTCCACACTTCCCTTGCACATCTCACCCTGTCTCCACCCCACTGCTGCACGCTCCTGTTCCACTTTTCCTTCCCCTTCCTTTATCTTTCTACCTTTTTGTTGTTATGACTGCACTGATTAAATCCTTCCTTTCTCTTTCTTTCTCCTTCTTTCTTT